>VWZE01024169.1:31543-44728 GCA_013396675.1 Eubucco bourcierii | reverse complement strand
TATTTCAGCGCTTCCCCCCCCTCCCCCCCCCATCTTTCCCTGGCTCACTCCCAGTTATTCCAGCTTTCAACATCAGAGTCTACAAGGAGCTACTGTTAGGGTTACAAGCCCAGGAGACAGGATCTAGCTGAAAAATCATTCTTCCAAGAATTTCTGGGTCACTGTCTAATTGATACTAGCATTAGCATGCTTCATATTCATGTTCCAACTCCACAGGCAGTACTTACTCTGCACCCAGCCATGTAGGACTGCTCTAGGCGGTGAGGGAGAACCCAGAGCAACTCTACTATGTCAGCCTAAGAATGCTCCAGCCCCAAGACTTTTACAGTAGCAATACAGAGCAAAAGAGCCTTTCTTCCACTGTGGTCAGCAGTGCATTCCTCTGGTTTTCCTTACACATTTTTCTAAGAAGCACTGCATTGTTGCTTACAGCTTATTAATTTGCAAAGCAACCACGAGTTACTTCCTTATATCACAACTGGGTTTTCGTTTTGGTTTATTTTATCTTAATTCTTAGAGGCTATAAAAATGCAGAGACTTCAAAGAAAAGGAGTTGAAGACTCAGTATGGTTTAAAAGGAGCCCAGACAATGTTCAACAAATAAGACATCTTTGGCTTCAGTGCCTCAAGGGGGTCTATAAGACCTGGTGAAGGTTTTTTTTACAAGAGCTTGCCATGATAGGACAAGGATTGAAGCTGGAAGAAGGGGGATTTAGACTGGATATTAGGAAAAGATTATTTACAATGAGGGTGGTGAAACACTGGAACAGGTTTCCCAGGGTGGTTGTGGTTGCCTCCTCCCTGGAGATGCTCAAAGCCAGCCAGGATAAGGCCTTGAGCAACCTGGACTAGTGGAAGGTGTCCCTGCCCACTGCAGGAGGGCTGCAACTGGATGATCTGGAAGGTCTGTTCCAACCCAAACTATTTTGTATCAGCAAAACATTTCACAAGTTTGCATTGGAGCTTATACTTTGTCAAGGAAACAAATGAGAAGTGAGCAGTGATTCATAAACCAACCTGCCTGTTTAATGCACAATAAAATCAGACAGCATTGCACAGCTTTCTTGGAGAGCCAGAAGGTAGTGCCTTAGTGATCAGCAACCCACTCAAATGAAAACACAGTACAAAGGGGGTGTAATGCTGACTTGCTGCAGCCACTCCTAATGATTCAGCCTTTCTCCAGCATCTCGCCCAGTCAGCACATCCTAAATGCAACACAAAATTTGATGCAAGTGCCTATGTCCCCCCCAAAAAAAAAGATGGGAAAAGCACAATGCATGTACATTGAAGCACAAATACAGGCTGGGCAAGGAGTGGTTTGAGAGTAGTCCCAAGGAAATGGACTTGGGGATGTCAATTGATGAAAAACTCAACCTGAGCCAACCGTGTGAGATTGCAGCCCAGAAGGCAGCTCTGTGCTGGGCTGCATCAGAAGTGTGAGTAGCAGGATGAGGAAAGTGATTCTGCCCTCCTGCTCTGCTCTGGTGACGTCCCACCTGGAGTACTGCATCCAGTTCTAAGGCCACCAACACAAGGACACTGAATTGTTGGGACAGGTCCAGAGAAGGGCCACAAAGATGATCAAAGAGCTGGAGCACCTAGCCCATGGGGACAGAGCTGGTGTTTTCTCCTCAGCCTGGAGGAGAAAAGACTCTGGGAAGACCTCAGAACAAACTTCAAATCATAGAATCATAGAATGGTAAGGTTGGAAGGGACCTCAAGGATCATCTAGTTCCAACCCCCTGCCATAGGCAGGGACACCTCCCACTAGTACAGCTCACTCAAGGCCTCATCCAATCTGGCCTTGAACACCTCCAGGGAGGGAGCAGCCACAACCTCCCTGGACAACCTGTTCCAGTGCCTCACCACCCTCACTGGAAAGAACTTCCTCCTAACATCCAGTCTAAATCTCCCCTCTGCCAGTTCAAACCCACTGCCCCTTGTCCTGTCGTTGCAGGACCTTGTAAATAATCCTTTCCCAGCCTTCCTGTAGGCCCCCTTCAGATACTGGAAGGCTACTATCAGGTCTCCTGGCAGCCTTCTCTTCTCCAGGCTGAAATACCTGAAGATGACCTACAGGAAAGCTGGGGGAGGGTTTGCAGTGATAGGATGAAAGGGAATGGACTGAAGCTGGAAAAAGGCAGATTTAGACTGGAGATTAGGAAGAAATATTTTAGAGTGAGGGTGGTGAGACACTGGCACAGGTTGCCCAGGGAGGCTGTGCATGCCTCCTTTGCTAGAGGTGCTCAGGACAGGTTGGATGAGGCCTTGAGCAGCCTGGGCTGGTGGGAGGTGTCCCTGAGTGCAGAAGGGCTGGAAGTAGATGAGCTTTACAGTCCCTTCTACCTCAAACCATTCTGTGACCCCCTGCTCACATGTGGTGTGCACACAGTATTTCTACACAAAAAGATGTTGGCTTCTGTGCTACTGTAAGAATTTCTGCTTGGCTTCCTACAGACAAGTCAGAGGGACTCTGCTTCAGCACATCAGAGAGATGCTGGGAGGAAGGTGGCTGCAGGAATCTCATTTTCCCTCAGGAGAAAGGTTGATCTTTTCTAAAGACAAACACACACCTCAACAGATCCCTGCAAGCATGAATCCTGGTACACTGAAATATTCCCTCTTCCCCATTTGCCCAACAAGACATGTTTCTGACACTTGCCCATGATCAGCAAGACATAATATATATTAAGTTAGAAAGGGGTGACACATCACCATGAAGGATGAAGAGCTCTGCCTATATACTCCATAAACTCTCTCCTTTGCTACGTAGCATTTAGCACTTCATAACCTTCAGCATCAGTCAAACAAGGGAGCAGAAGCATACCCATCAACTCTATTTCCAAACTTTCCTGAGGTTATTACCAACAGGCAGGTAATAACCTCAAGAGAGATTCTCCTCTCCCTCTACTCTGCTCTGGTGAAGCCCCACCTGGAATACTGCATCCAGTTCTGGGTTCCCCAGTTCAAGAGGGACAGGGATCTACTGAAGAGTCCAAGGAAGGGCTACAAGGATGCTGAAGGGACAGGAGCACTGCCTGATGAGGAAAGGCTGAGAGCCCTGAGGCTGTTTAGTCTGGAGAGGAGAAGGCTGAGAGGGGATCTGAGCAATGTCTATAAATATCTGAGGGCTGAGGGTCAGGAAAGAAGGGACAGGGACAGGTTCTGCTCACTGTGCAAGAATGAGAGCAGCCCTCAGGCTCCTCTGCTCCAAGCCCCAGCTCCCTCAGCCTGTCCTCACAGGAGATGTTCCACTGCCTGCAGCAGCTTGGTGGCTCTGTACTGGACACTTTCAAGCAGTTCCCTGAGGTCTTTCTTGAACTGAGAGGCTCACAACTGGACACAATACTCCAGATGTGGCCTCACCAGGGCAGAGGAGAACCTCACTCAATCTACTAATCACACCCCTTCTCATACTCCCCAGGAAACCATCGGCCTTCTTGGCATCTCCAGTTCAGCTAAGGTAGATGCTGAAGCATCACTAGCTGTAGGTGTAATTTGGAGCTTGCTTTGGTCCTGCCAAAGCTCTGTGAGGACACCTCATTGAACTGCATCTACTGCACACAGCAGTTTGGCAGAGGGGCAGTGCCCCCAAAGCCATTCTGACAGTAGGTAGGATTTTATCCTGACATCCCCAAGCAGGGCACCTTGTATCACCTTCCTAAGATGAGACAGTAAGAACCTCCCAGAAAAAGAACTATATTGTTAGGGATGCCATGCAGAGAGACCTGGACAGGCTGCAGAAGTGGGCCCAGGCCAACCTCATGAGATTCAACAAGGCCAAGTGTAAGGTCCTGCACCTGGGTAGGCACAATCCCAAGCACAAATACAGGCTGGGTGGGGAATGGCTGAGAGCAGCCCTGAGGAAAAGGCCCTGGGGGTCTGGGGTGAAGAAAAGTTCAACATGAGGCTGCAGTGTGAGTGCAGCCCAGACAGCAACTGAGTCCCGGGCTGCATCAAGAGCAGTGTGGGCAGCAGGGTAAGGGAGGGGATTCTGCCCCTTTGCCCTGCTCTTGTCAGACCCCACCTGCAGTCCTGTGTGCAGTTCTGGAGCCCCCAGCACAGGAAGGACATGGGAGTGTTGGAGGAGGTCCAGAGAAGGCCACAAACATGATCAGAGGGCTGCAGCAGCTCTCCTATGAGAACAGGCTGAGAGAATTGGGGTTGCCAGGAGACCTGATAGTAGCCTTCCAGGATCTGAAGGGGGCTTACAGGAAGGCTGGGGAGGGATTATTTACAAGGTCTTGCAATGACAGGACAAGGGGCAATGGGTTTAAACTGGCAGAGGGAAGATTTAGACTGGATGTTAGGAGGAAGTTCTTTACAGTAAGGGTAGTGAGACACTGGCACAGGTTGCCCAGGGAGGTTGTGGCTGCTCCCTCCCTGGAGATGTTCAAGGGCAGGTTGAAGGAGGCCTTGAGTGAGCTGTACTAGTGGGAGGTGTCCCTGCCTATGGCACGGGGTTGGAACTAGATAATCCTTGAGGTCCCTTCCAACCTTATCATTCTATGATTCTATGATTCTTCCTCAAGCTTTTCCCAGAAGTATTGTCTGAGAGAATGAACTCAGCAGTGCTGTTTTCAGGTAAGCTGGCTCCCTACTGTTCCCCTACAAAAGCTCCCTACTGCTCCCCTAAAAAAGAAGTCTATTTGGAAGAAAACTACTATGGGTTTTCCATGGCATGCCACAGCACCTGAGGTTAGGCTGGGATGATCTTCCAGGAGCTGACTATGCCACCTCAAGGGTTAGCGTGAAGTGGAAAAAGAGCAGAAGAGCAACTCTCATTAGAGACAATTGTTAGTCAGCACTTAACATGAACAAGCTGCAGCCCAAAAGAAAGAGATGCTCAACATGAGACCTAATTGGAGCCAAGATTAGATGAGAAGGTTTGCCATGCTGGGAGTGACCATTCCTTCCACTGGCATATGGAGGCATACATCCCAGCGGAACATCCCATAAACATCCATCATCCTTAGCAGGGTAGGATGACTTTAACCCAAACACAAAGGATAGTCAAGAGAGGAGAGAAGTAGTAATTGTTTTTCAATGGGATGGCACATCCATGCACACAGATTCCCAACCAGACTGCCCCGAGTGACAAGAATAATCCTTTGGATTCCTTCAAAGTTCAAAGAGTACCTTAATAAACATGTCACTCAAAGGAGGAACCAAAGCAATGCTTAGGGTTTCTCTTTACTCTCTTGTGGGTTGGTGGTTTTTTGGGTTTGTTTTTTTTTTTGGTTTGTTTTTTTTTAAAGTCTTTGGGGTTCATACTTCCAAGTCCTTTTCAAAGCCTTGGGACCTCCCGATGAAATGCAAGATAAGATTGTCACATCACATCTCGGCTTCAGAAGTTTGGGTTTTAACAAAACACAACTACTGCCAGGCTAATGGTAGCAATGGAATGGTTGGCCCCTCTCAGATTTGGTACAGACACCACCTGTTGAGTGATTAGCAGATGCCTCAGCCGTGAATCTGGGCAGCATTCCTTTGCTATGAAGTCTCCTCCATGGCACTTTGCATAAGAAGAGACCATCAGCTTCAACATGGAACTGTCTGCTTTCTGTTTGGCTTTTTGTCCAACTTCACTGCCAGTGCTGTCATCTCAAATTTGGCTGAAATTAGAGTTGGGTTTTGTTTTGTTGTTTTTTTTTTTTTGGGTCAAATAAGATTTCCCAGGATGTTAGAGGAGCCAACACATTCCACTGACTTTAAAGCAAAAATTCCAGTTGTTTTGAAACAAACAGAGCCCTCTGCAGTGGTTACAGCTGAAGCACTTGGAGAACTTGGAGGTTGAACTGATTACAGACAAAAGCAAAACCCACTTCAACACCATGTTGAAAAGTAAACACCAGGGGGGAAGCAGGGGAAGAAAAGAGCAAAAGATGAAGTTAACAGCATTCTAATTTTTCCCTCTTGTCTCAATTTATAGGTTTTTTTTTAATAAATAACATATTTTTAAAGACCTGCTTTGTTCCACTGAGAAAGTTTTCTGCTGTACTACAGGGTTGCTCTCTGTGCCAAAGTAGTAGTTCAACAATACCTAGCCCTGATGTATTTTTTTTTTCCCCCCTTTTCAAGTGGACTTAAAAGTATCATTATCTTCATTCCACAGGTGAGGAAACGGCTTCTGTAAATTGCTGAAGGTCACTAACCAGTCAACAGCACAGGTTCAAAGCTCTCTCTCTCTTCCCTCTACCATAGTTTAAGGGAACAGGAATGAAAGAAAATGTCCAAGCACTAAATGCTGGGTTTCTTTTTAAATCTCCTCCTTAATACCTGACCCAGAGCCCACCCATTCTCTGCTCTGAAACAGCTGAGAAAGGGGACAGGTATCTAAATGGAATTAGATGGTAGGAGCTCCTATAAGTAAATCACCTTCTAAACACACTTTCCTTTTGTAAGTCAGGGTGTCCAAGCTATACTTGATTATTTCTTTTTGCCTGCTGTAGTTTGGCATGTGTCAGCCCACAAATCCCAGCAGGCCCTGTGCATCTTTGTGACATTTGACCCACTAAGATGTTGAAGGGACTGGAACATCTGCCCCACAAAGGAAAGGCAGAGAGCTGGGGTTGATTAGCCTAGAAAAGAGGAGCTTGAGTAGAGAGAATCTTATTAATGCAAATCAACACAGAAAGGGCAAGTATCAGGAGGATGGTGCCAAGCTCTTCTCACTGGTGGCCAAGGGGCAACAGATACAGATTGGAATACAGGAGGTTCCATGTAAACATAAGGAAAAAAAGTTTCACTTTGAGGGTGGCAGAGCACTGGGTGAGGCTGCTCAGAGAGTTGGAGAAGTCTCCTTCTCTGGAGACATTCGAAACCTGCCTGCAGGTGTTCCTGTGGGATTTACTGCAGGTGATCCTGCTCTAGAAGGGGACTTAACTAGCTGATCTTCATAGAATGGTAAAGTTGGAAGGGACCTCAAGGATCATCTAGTTCCAATCCCCTGCCATAGGCAGGGACACCTCCCACTAGTACAGCTCACTCAAGGCCTCATCCAACCTGGTCTTGAACACCTCCAGGGAGGGAGCAGCCACAGCCTCCCTGGGCAACCTGTGCCAGTGCCTCACCACCCTCACTGCAAACTTCCTCCTAACATCCAGTCTAAATCTCCCCTCTGCCAGTTCAAACCCATTGCCCCTTGTCATGGCATTGCAATATCTTGTCAAGAGTCCCTCCCCAGCCTTCCTGTAGGTCCCTTCAGATACTGGAAAGGCTACTATCAGGTCTCCTCAAAGCCTTCTCTTCTCCAGGCTGCAGTGCCCCAACTCTCTCAGCCTGTCCTCTTAGCAGAGCTGCTGCAGCCCTCTGATCATCCTCATGGTCTCCTCTGGACCCACTCCAACACTTCCATGTCCTTCCTGTGCTGACTGCTCCAGAACTGCACACAGTACTCCAGGTGGGGTCTGAGGAGAGCAGAGTAAAGGGGCAGAATCCCCTCCCGTGCCCTGCTGGCCACACTGCTCTTGATGCAGCCTAGGACTCTGTTGGCTAGAGGTCCCTTCCAACAGCCATCATTCAGTGATCTTTGTCAAGCAGAAATTTTATGTCATCAGATTTCCTTTACCCCATTTTTTTCCTGTAGGGTTGCAAAGATAAATGAAAGAGGGAATCTTCTGCTCTCTGCCTTGAGCAGAGATAACAGGGGAACCTCCTGCTGCAATGTGCCCATTTATCTTCAGGTTTCACATAACAAGCAACATTAAGTTCCTGGAGATGTGATGCCACATCTGCTTTGCAGACTCTTCATCTCCACTCTCATCAGCTTTAAAGCTCAAACAATAAAAGACAGGAGGGAAAGGTAATAATGAGAAGTTTGCTGCCACCAGTGATGCTACCAGTCCCCACATGTATACTGTGTTCCTCCACTAACTTAGGCTTCCTTGCCAATTAGTTACCATTCATTCTTCAAAAAAATTAGCTTTTTGCTCTTCTCTTTCTAGTCTTTTGAATGAGAATGTTCCCCCCATCCTTGCTAACAGCATTTAGAGGAGCTCAAAGTATTCACACAGCTGAGCTCAATGGCAGAAGGAGACCAGGCCAGCTCACATATCCACCTAGCACATCACCATCTCCACACAATGCCAGCTATAGAACCCAGACAGGTTTAACTGGCTCTTAAAGGCAAATGATTTCCAGCCAAATGTCTGCTTTTCCCCTTAACACTAAACATTTTCAACCTGCCAGCCAGGTCTCATGCAGAATCTTTGCAAGCACAGTTTGTGGTTGCTCATTGGACTGAGAAAGTAATCACAGTTAGCAAGAGTCAGCTTAGTATTCACAAAACATGGTGGACCTAGCATCACAGAAATGTTGCAGATTCAAGACACCCTAAAGCAGAAGGTTGGAAACTCAGATCAATGAATTTCACAGAGGAGACTGACCCAATTTGGCAAAACTGTCAGAGCTTTTCTAGGCTGTGCTGGTTTGAAGCTAATTGGAGTATTTCAATGGAGAAAATTAGATTATAGGTTATGAAAACAATGGTGATGTCTACTTAACTCATAGGCTTCCTGAGATGGATAAGAGTAAGTACTCAAAACATAGACAACAGAGTCTCTTGGTCTTTTCTCTGAGAGCTAGTGGGTCCTCTCCTCTCTGCTGAGTAACCTCACTAACCAATTTCCTTCTAACTCCCCTGGCTGATCCTCCAAACTCACCCTGCACCTAAGGCAAACCTTGGGGTAAGGTACAGGGCTGGGGAGAAGGTGGAAGGGTGGTTGGGAGCCCCTCCTGGGGACTCTGATTTCTGGGAGTGGAGTTGTGTTTCTGTATTCCCTTTAACTTGTCTATGTCTGTAACTATTCCTGTCTATAGTGTCTATCTCTGCTTGTACATTGTGCTGAGCTGTAAATAGAGCTTTAGTCCTTAACTTCCAGCTGGCTGAGTTCTACTCTGGGTCATTTTACAAAGTGTGTGTGGGGGTGGGGAACTTACAAACCACACATAGGCAAAAGCCTGTTGCCTTCAGCAGGATACAGGGATGCTCAGAGTATAAAAGGACTCTACGATTTCATGCCCTTTAACTCAAGTGGATGCCCCCCAAGTTTTCTAGCCTTATTCTCTATGTAAACCTGCATCCATCTCTATCCATGCTTCAATACAGCAGGCTTTGCATTAGCAAGCTTCTTTCACACTCATTGTGATGAGTTTTTCTACCTATATTTAGGTTACACCCAAAAATGTCCTTCAACCTGTGGCCAACTCTGCTGCAGGAGGATGGGACACCATCCTCCCTGTGCAAGAAGCAGAAGCAGGGGAGCTATCATGTCCCTGTATTCAGTTCTATTGAGGCCAGACCTCAAATACTATGTTAAGTTTTGAGCCACTCATCACAAGAAAGACATTGAGGTGGTTGAGTGTGTTCAGAGAAAGGCAATAAAGCTGGAGAAGGGTCTGGAGAACAGGGTTGGTTGAGGAGCAGCTGAGGGAGCTGGGGCCGTTTAGTCTGGAGAAGAGGAGGCTGAGGGGAGACCTCCTCACTGTCTATAACTGCCTGAAAGGAGGTTGGAGCAAGGTGGGAGTTAGTATTTTCTTCAATGTAACTAGCAATTGGACAAAAGAAAATGGCATCAAGGTGCACCAGGAGAGGTTTAGGTTGGATATTAGAAGACGCTTCTTCCCCGAAAGTGTTCTCAAACACTCAGACAGGCTGCCAGGGAAGTGGTGGAGTCACTCCCTGTGGAGATGTTCAAAAGTCATGTAGGCAGGGCACTTTGGGACATGGTTTAGTGGCCATGGTGGTGTTGGGTTGATGGTTGGAGGTTGGATATGATGATCCTACAGGTGTTTTCCAGCCTTAATTCTATGACTCTAATGGAGCCAAGGATGCAAGTAAGGGCAACAATGTTCATGATCTCTCCACATGGAACTCTCTCAAAAACAAAATGGCACAGGACTTGGAAAGGAGGCGAGGAGTGGGTCACAGCAAAGTGTGGTGTACACTGACCCAGGCACTTCAGGAAAAGGGTCTGGGTTCCACAACAAAAGAAAGATGTGGATGTTCTGGAGAGAGTCCAGAAAAGATCACCTGTCACATGGGAAGAGGCTGAGACAGCTTGAGTTGCTCAGCCTGAAAAAGGCTTGGGGAGATCCTAGCTATGTATAATAAACATCTGCTGGGGTTGGGGTGGGGTAGAGGGGTTGAGTAAAGGAGCCAGGCTTTCTCTATACAAGTCCCTGAAAGAAGGGTGTAGCGAGGTGGGGCTTGGTCCCTTCTCCCTGCTAAGAAACGACAGGACAAGAGGAAATGGCACTTGGGGAGATTTAGATTGGATACTAAAAAGGACAAACTCCTCTCAGCCACCAGGATAAGATCCCTCAGTTGAACTACAAAGATCTACCTATTATCAACAAGTGGTGATGGAGACTTTAGCCTCTCCTGCCCTACAGACCTTGCCTACAACCAAAGCAAGATGCCTCCTTCCACACAAAAACTGTAACGTGTAGTCTTTGACATTAGGGCACAGAGGTGCAAACTGGGACTCCGGTACAGGGCAGGTAAAAGGGACCAGGACATCAGGAGTGCAGGAACAGGAAGGTTAGAAAGCAGTGGCATGAAATTCAGTCTGGATAACAGAAGACTGAGAGGGGACCTTATTAATGTCTATAAATATCTGCAGGGTGGCTGTCAGGATGATGGAGCCAGGGGGCTCTTCAATGATGCCCAGTGGATAGGACAAGAAACAATGGTCATGAACTCAATCACAGGACATTCCATCTCAACATGAGAAAAAACTTTTATTGTGAGGGTGTTGGAGCCCTGGAGCAGGCTGCCTAGAGAGGTTGTGGACTCTCCTTTCTCTAGAGATCTTCAAACATTGCCTGGATGTGTTCCTGTGTGACCTGCCCTCCATGATCCTGCTTTGCAGGGAGGCTGGATTCTGTGAACTCTGGAGGTCCCTCCTAACCTGTACCATTATGAGATACACAAGAAGGTGGAGAGTAAATTAAAAAACTCTAAATAAAAGCCTCACTACTTCCGTTTACTGTCTCCAGTTCTGGCCCACCCTGTTCAAGAGGGACACGGAACTGCTGGAGAGAGTCCAGCACAGAGCCACAAAGATGATGAAGGGAATGGAACAGCTATGTTAGGAGGAGAGCTTGAGGGAGCTGGGGTTTGGAGACTGAGAGGTGACTTCATGATTGTTTATAAAGATGTGAAGGTGAGTGCCAGGGGGATGGAGCCAGGTGTTACTTGGTGATGTCCAATGACAGGACAAGGGGCAATGGGTGGAAGTTGAGGCAAAGGAAGTTCTATGGAAACATGAGGAGGAATTTTTTCCCTGTGAGGGTGACAGAACTCTGGAATAGGCTGCCCAGGGGGCTTGTGGAGTCTCCCTCTCTGGAGATATTCAAACCCCATCTGGATGTGTTCCTGTGTGATCTGCTCTAGGTGATCCTACTTTGGCAGGGGAGTTGGACTGAATGAGCTTTGGAGGTCCCTTCCAGTCCCTGACATTCTGTGATTGTGTGATTTTCCTAATACTCACCAGTCTGCAAAACATTCCATGCTACTGTATGATTTAATATGTAAAAGGAAGATCTGTGAAGCACTGCTAGCCACAGAAGTGAAGGAGAAAAAGGCCAGGGAGTTGATATGAGCCTCTGCCATGCAACAGGAGCTCTGCCACGTAAAAATCAGCCTCAAGAGCTGTAAGTAACTTCAAGTGGAATAAAGGTACACGATATAGTTACAGAGAGGAGAACCATAAATGCACCTGACATGCTGAGAGACCATCTGCACAATCACTGCACTGCAGTTCATCAATGGTTTGTTTCAGCAAGCAGCGTGCACGAAGCAAAAACAGGAAGAGTGTGAACAAGAAGCAGAATTTGCTTAGGTATAAAGAATCAAATGGTAGATCCACAGATTGAGTCAGTGAGACAGAAAGTCTGTCTAGCCCTGTCCCTGGAGGTGTTTAAAAAAGAGGGACACAGCACCACACTTGGTGATGTGATGGTTTGGGAGTTCCCTGCCCCCCCACACTTTGTAAAATGACCCAGAGTAGAACTCAGTCGGCTGGAAGTTAAGGACTGAAGCTCTATTTACAGCTCAGCACAATGTACAAGCAGAGATAGACACTATAGACAGAATATTTACAGAAATAGACAAGTTAAAGGTAATACAGAAACACAACTCCCCTCCCAGAAATCAGAGACCCCAGGAGGGGCTCCCAACCACCCTTCCACCTTCTCCCCACCCCTGTACCTTACCCCAAGGTTTGCCTTACGTGCAAGGTAAATTAGGAGGATCGGCCAGGAGGGTTAGAAGGGAAGTGGTTAGTGAGGATTAATCAGCAGAGGAACCAGAGCCCAGAAACTGCTAGATCCCACCAGCACCTCCTGCTCCAGCAAGCCACAGAGAGAGACAGAGACTTATCTATTGTTTTGGTTAGTGTTCCCAAACAATTCTCCAGCAAGCGTAGGAGTGAAGTAGACATCATGATGTTTTCCTTTCACAGCCTATAGTGTAATTTTCCTCTATTAAAACATTCCAATTAGCCTCAAACCAGCACAGGTGATAATTATGAAATGCTTGGACTTGATGATCTTAAAGGTCTTTGCCAATTAAAATGATTGTATGATTCTATAAGTCACTGTGGCCACAATAGGGCTTATGGTTCACAGAATGGTAAGATTGGAAGGGACCTCAAGGATTATCTAGTTCCAACCCTCTGCCACAGGCAGGGACACCTCCCACTAGTACAGCTCACTCAAGGCCTCCTCCAATCTGTCCTTGAACACCTCAAGGGAGGGAACAGCCACAACCTCCCTGGACAACCTGTGCCAGTGTCTCACCACCCTCACTGTTAAGAACTTCCTCCTAACATCCAGTCTAAAACTTCTCTCTTCCAGTTCAAACCCATTGCCCCCTGTCTTGTCAGTTCTTCCCTACACCACAACATATTAGCCATGTGAGGAAAACACACTTCAGAGGAGCAGCTTCTCTTCTGCACAACCAACCCAATAGTGGGGAGAGACTTCTTCTTGCTGATCACAGTATCACCAAGGTTGGAAGATACCTCAAAGCTCATCAAGTCCAAGCCATCACCACAGACCTCAAGACCAGACCATGGCACCAAGTGCCACGTCCAAACCTGCCTTGAACACCTCCGGGGACGCTGACTCCACCACCTCCCTGGGCAGCCCATTCCAGCAGTCAATGACTCTCTCAGGCAA
>VWZE01024169.1:1500-24924 GCA_013396675.1 Eubucco bourcierii | reverse complement strand
CACAGCCCTCAAGCCCAGACCATGGCACCAAGTGCCACATCCAAACCCGCCTTGAACACCTCCAGGGACGCTGACTCCACCACCTCCCTGGGCAGCCCATTCCAGCAGTCAATGACTCTCTCAGGCAACAACTTTCTCCTCACCTCCAGCCTGAACTTCCCCTGGCACAGCTTGAGACTGTGTCCTCTTGTTCTGGTGCTGCTTGCCTGAGTGTGCTGGTTTGAGGCTAACTGGCATATTTTAATAGAGAAACTGATACTACAGGTTGTGAAAGGAAAACATCATGATGTCTACTTCACTCATACGCTTGTTGGAGAATTGTTTGGGAATATTAACCAAAACAATAGATAAGTCAGTCTCTCTCTGTGCTTTGCTGGAACAGGAGCTGCTGGGGTGATCTAGCAGCTTCTGGGCTCTGGTTCCTCTGCTGATTAATCCTCACTAACCACTTTTCTTCTAACCCCCTTGGCCGATCCTCCTAATTTACCTTGCACGTAAGGCAAACCTTGGGGTAAGGTACAGGGGTGGGGAGAAGGTGGAAGGGTGGTTGGGAGCCCCTCCTGGGGTCTCTGATCTCTGAGAGGGGAGTTGTGTTGCTGTATTACCTTTTACTTATATATATCTGTAAATATTGTGTATATAGTGTAAATATCTGCTGTACATTGTGCAAAGCTGTAAATAGAGCTTCATCATTTGACTTCCAGCCGACTGAGTTCTAGTCTGGGTCATTTTACAAAGTGTGGGGGGGCAGGGAACTCCCAAACCTTCACATACTTTTTAAACTTTAAAAAAAAAAATAAAAAATTCACAGTATCAGAGTATCACCAGGCTTGTAAGAGACCTCAAAGCTCATCAAGTCCAAGCCATTCCCACAGCCCTCAAGACCAGACCATGGCACCAAGTGCCACGTCCAAACCTGCCTTGAACCCTCCAGGGACGCTGACTCCACCACCTCCCTGGGCAGTCCATTCCAGCAGTCAATGACTCTCTCGGGCAACAACTTTCTCCTCACCTCCAGCCTAAACTTCCCCTGGCACAGTTTGAGACTGTGTCCTCTTGTTCTGGTGCTGCTTGCCTGAGAGAAGAAGGTAACCTCCTCCTGGCTACAACCACCCTTCAGGTAGTTGTAGACAGCAAGAAGGTCTGCCCTGAGCCTCCTCTTCTCCAGGCTAAACAATCCCAGCTCACTCAGTCTCTCTTCATAGGGCTTGTAATTAACACATGTTGCCACAGGTGCAAAAATCCTTTCAAATGATGTCTTAGTTTATGAATTCATTATTTTAAAAGAGGAATCAAGGGTTCTGACTTTGGAGCCCTACCACACATCTTCAACTAGGATGAGCACAAATCACGCAAACTCCCACTTTTCCCTTCCTTAGAGATATAAAATTAGATTTGGGTGACTAATGCAGATAAAAATATTCATTTGCTTCAGCCACACAATCTGGTTTCCTGGAACAAATGTTTGCAGAAAACAAATGTCAATGCAAATGCTGTTATTTACTTTGGAAGGATATTCCTGCCTGCCCAATCACAGAATAGGAGCATGAGCAGGTGACTTATGCAGCCAGTCAGAAGGAATATCGTTCAGATTTGAAACTGGCAGCTCAAGGAGGAAGAACATTTGGAACAAATGCTTGAGAGCACCCAGGACAGAGTCACAAGGATGATGAAGGCAGTGGAACATCCTCCTTATGAGACTGAGGGAGCTGGGGCTCATGAGCTTGGAGAGGTAGAGACCAAGAGGTGACCTCATGATAGTTTATAAAGATGTAAAAGGTGAGTGCCAGGAGGATGGAGCCAGGCACTGCTCAGTGATGCCTGATGACAGGACAAGAGGCAGTGGGTGGAAGTTGAGGCATAGGAAGTTTGATGGAAAGATGAGGAGGAATTTTTCCCTGTGAGTGTGACAGAACAGGCTGCCCAAGGGGGTTGTGGAGTCTCCCTCTTTGGAGATATTCAAATCCCACCTGGATGTGTTCCTGTGTGATCTGCTCTAGGTGATCCTGCTCTGGCAGGGGGTTGGACTGGATGAGCTTTCAAAGTCTCTTCCAACCCCTGACATTCTGTGATTCTGTGAAATACTATCAGTTTCATTTCAACTCAGAATACATAAGAGAGAAACCAAGAAAAGTACTGAAAAAGAAAACATGGAGTTGTTTAAAACAAATACCTTACTAAGCCTGCAGAAAGTCTCATTTCAATGGATTCAGGATTAGGCCTTTCCAGCTCATTCTGGTTTTAAAGGTTTACATGAATTTGAGGAAATGACACTAGGATTTCTATATTCTGATTTAAGAGTGAGAGAATTGGGGTTTTCTGGTCTGGAGAAGAGAAGACTGAGGGGGGAATCTCATAAAAGCTTACAAACACTTAAAGGGTGGGTGTCAGGAGGATGGGATCAGGCTTTTTTTAGCGGTGTCCAGCAGCAGGACAAGGGGTAATGGGCACAAACCTGAAATAAGAATTTCCATCTAAACATGAGGAAAATTTTACTTGTGTTGTGGGTGACAGCACTGGAATAGGCTGCCCAGAGAGGTAATGGAGTCTGCATCTCTGGAGACACTGAAACTGCCGGACATGTTCCTGTGTGATCTTCTTTAGTTGAACCTGCCGTGGCAAGGAGGTTGGACTCAATGACCTTCAGAGGTCCCTTTCATCCCCCGCCATTCTGTAATTCTGCAAGCAAATCTCAGGCACTTGGACTGCAGTAGCATTGCAGAATCAGGTCCTGTAGAGCATCAAATACAAGCTGTAATTAAAATAATTTACATGCTGCCAGCAAGCCAGCTAAAGTAAGCACATCAGCTTCCCAGCATGGCTTTCAATTTGCTTCAAAATTACTCAAAGAGAGGTGCTCAGATTTTTCAACACCATCCTAGTTAGCTTAGGAAAAATGCAAGACCCAGCTGACAGCTATTTGATTGGAAGAAGGTGGGGGTGACTGTTAGGTGGTAGGTGTTTATCTTGACTCTCTGCCTGGCTTCATCATGAAAGCAAACACCCGTGCTGTGCAACGCTGCCAACAAGGGCATCCTCAGCTGCACGAGAAACAGGCTGGGTTTGCCTTTCCCGTGCAGAAGGATGCATGATGCTCCACAAGCAGAGCAGCAGGATCCAACCAAAGCAGAAGACGCTCCTGACACATGGATCCTATTCTCAATCCCTCTGTACTACTCCTCAAGCAACCTAGCTCTGAATGGACCTGTCCTCTGCTGGTTTCTCTCTGCGCCTTGGTGCTGTTTCTTCACAAGCTGTGACTGCTTGTGGTGGATGGTCCAAATAATACCTAGAATACATACCCAAGACATGTCCTAAGCACCTACCTAAATACCCACCTTACCCCCCCCCCTTAGGTTCATCTTCACCCAGCTCTGCAGCCTGTGAAGCTCTGGCTGAATGGCAGTGGAGCCTGTGCAGCTCTGGTTGAATGGTAGTGCAGCCTGAGGGCTCTCAGCCACTCCCCCCCATTTTGTGTCATCAGCAAACTGGTTGAGAGTCCACTCTGTCCAGGTCACTGATTTATATGTTGAACAGGACTGGACCCAGATTTCATAACAAGGACAGTTAAATTTTAGTTTTGCAACCCAGCAGTGACTGGCAGAGACCAAAATTCTAGGTGCCTTGATTTATTTTCTGGCACCTCTGCTCTTGGATATTCCTAAACAGGCCATACAAGTCCTGATGGATCCTACAGCTCATCTGGTGTGACAATTCCTTTGTTTCCTCACATCAGTATGATAAAAGTTTCTACTGAAAATATTGCAGCAGAGTGGCTGGGATATTGAGTCTCCTTTGTGCTGTGTTACTCAGCTAGCTGACAAGTCAGATACTGCATTTCTGAGAAAGCAAATATTTGTAAGAAGAATATTGCTTAAAAAACACTAATTCAGATGACAGAATCTGAAACCAGCAGATCAGCAGTGATCACGATCAGAGGGCTGGAGAACCTCCCCTATGGGGACATGCAGAGAGAGCTGGGGCTACTCAGCCTGTAAAAGAGAAGGCTCCTGGAAGACCTTTGAGCAGCCTTCCAGTACCTGAAGTGGGCTACAGGAGAGCTGGGGAGGGACTTTCGACAAGGTCTTGTAGTGACAGGATGAGATGGAATGGATTGAAGCTTGAGGAAGGCATATTGAGATTGGAGATGAGGAAGAAAGTCTCTATGGTAAGGATGGTGAGAGAGTGGAACAGGTTGCCCAGAGTGGGTGTGGACACCCACTCCTTGGAAGTGTTCAAGGTCAGGTTGGACAGGGCTTTGAGTGGCCTGGGCTAGTAGAAAGTGTCCCTGCCTATGGCAGGGGGACTGTCACCAGATGATCTTTAAGGTCCCTGTCAACCCAAATCATTTTATGATTCTATGGAAGTTATTAGGCCAGATTCCAAGTTGGAATAATGTGGTTTAGTGATCTCCTCGGATTGTGTCATCAGGAGGGAGCTATCTGGCTGGATGGGATTTTGCACATCTGTCAGCTACATCAGAGATCCAAACGCAAAGGCCAGCATGTAAGAACATTATAAGGATTTGTGACCCTCTCCTGAGGATTTGGGGTTCATAAACCAATGAATGGATTAAAATGAGACATAGTTGTGGTATTTTCATCTGTGACAGATAACTGCTGCAGCTCCAGAGCGGACAGCAGTACGTAAAGGAAAATCAGACCCATTCTCCACACGTGGCCCCTAGGAAAACGCACTGCTCAGCATGAAGAGGCTGGTAAATGTCTGCTAAAATTGGTTTAGCATCTGACTTGAAAACTCCAGATTTCTATGGTCAGGACCAGCACAGTATGGGAGTTTTTCTTCCTCTTTCATATTTGCTCTGTGTGCAGATCCACGCAGAAGATACATCGGTTGTAAGCTCCGAGCCACATGTTAGACACACGCAAAGTTCACCAGCTGGGTTGGAGTTCCTACTAACCCAGAATCAGATGACATTTAATAAGCAAGCTACATGACCCTGTTTCATGGGCATTTCCTATCAATCCCTTCCATACCTCCCAAACTCTGCTTCAAACATCTTAGCACAAGGACTGCTGAGCTTCAGATCTCTTTGGATGCTTTCAGGGAAACCCAGGAAATACCAAGAGCAGATGAACCTCAACTGCTAGCTGTGGTACAGAGCAATGTTGCAAAACACTAAGCCCTGAATAGGGCAGGTTTGCTACTTTGACCTAAGGGAAAACTGGGAAACTACAATTCTAAAGGGAATTTAAAATATCAAACAGTGCTCAAAATGTTTTTCAATTGCTGGCTAAAAAGAGGTAACAAAGAGCTAGATCTAGTCCAATGAGGGGTGGTTGTAGTCAGGGGGAGGTTACCTTCTTCTCTCAGGCAAGCAGCACCAGAACAAGAGGACACAGTCTCAAGCTACGCCAGGGGAAGTTTAGGCTGGAGGGGAGGAGAAAGTTCTTGACTGAGAGAGTCATTGGCTACTGGAATGGGCTGCCCAGGGAGATGGTGGAGTCACCGTCCCTGGAGGTGTTCAAGGCAGGTTTGGACGTGGCACTTGGTGCCATGGTCTGGTCTTGAGGTCTGTGGTAATGGGTTGGACTTGCTGAGTTTTGAGGTCTCTTCCAACCTTAGTGATACCGTGAGGTGAGCGAGCCGACAGCATTCCAAAGTCCATGCCAGTCTACCAGGTATGACACATGAAGGTCAGCCCTAAACCTCTCCAGTGCTTTGCACACCACACCTACCTTTCACAGAATGGGGCTGGGGGGTTGGAAAGAACCTCTGGAGTTCATCTGCTCCAACTCCCGTGCTACAGCCGGTTCTGGTTGATCAGATTGCACAGCAACACATCCACGTGGGTTTTGAAAGTCTCCAGAGAAGGCTCCACAACTTCTCTGGGCAGCTCAATCCAGTGCTCCAGCACCCTCAAAGTAGATCTTTTTTCTGGAAGTTCAAGTGAAATCTCCTGTGTTCTAGTTTGTACTCACTGCCTCTTGTCATCAGGCACCACTGAAAAGTGTTGAGTCCTATCCTCATGACCTCTGCCCTTTAGATACTGATCAGCATTCATAAGGTCACCTCTCAGTCCTCTCTTTCATAGGCTAAACAGCCCCAGGTCTAAGCCACTCACAAGAAGCACGCTCCAGTCCCCTCAGCATCTTTCTGGCCCTCCATTGGACTCTCTCCTGTAGTTCCCTGTCCCTCTTGAGCTGGGGAGCCCAGAACTGGACACAGCACTCCAGGTGTGGCCTCATCAGGATCATGATGATTGAAGGACATGGAAGTGTTTGAGCGGGTCCAGAGGAGGGTCATGAAGATGCCCAGAGGGCTACAGCAGCTCTCCAATGAGGACAGGCTGAGAGAGTTGGGGTTCTTCAGCCAGGAGAAGAGAAGGTTTCCAGGAGACCTTAGAGTAGCCTTCCAGGATCTGAAGGGGGCCTACAGGAAGGCTGGGGAGGGACTATTGACAAGGTCTTGCAATGACAGGACAAAGGGCAATGGGTTTGAACTGGCAGAGGGGAGATTTAGACTGGATGTTAAGAGGAAGTTCTTTGCAGTGCAGGTGGTGAGGCACTGGCACAGGTTGCCCAGGGAGGTTGTGGCTGCTCCCTCCCTGGAGGTGTTCAAGGCCAGGTTGGATGAGGCCTTGAGTGAGCTGTACTAGTGGGAGGTGTCCCTGCCTATGGCAGAGGGTTTGAACTAGATGATCCTTGAGGTCCCTTCCAACCTTACCATTCTATGATTCTATGTACACTGCACTTTGGAGAGTGAACTACTGAGCATCACTTTTTCTTCTTGGTTTCTCCAACATAGTTACTATTAATTCAGCTCTCCATAGACAGACTGGAAAATCACATTCTCCCTACTGCTCACTTTCCTTTTCTTAGCAAAGTCTGTGCTTCCTGCAGACACAAAGATCATATCCTGATGAAGCTGAGCCCTTTCTCACACTGATTTTTCCTTCCAAGCCTAATAGCACATGCAGGCTCCTAACGAAGCACCAGGAACATGAGACAGCAGTTGGTTGGAAATCTCAGGGTTTTACTCAGAGTGCCAAGTATACCTTACACTTGAAAAGCCAGGAGAGTAACACATCAACTTCCTTACTTAGCCACACAATGTAAAACCCTTACTTTTTTACACTCTGATACTCTGTGCACACCTTCAGCCAGAGGGTTCTTTGTTTCTACAGCCTCGGGGGGAGGAGGTGGGGTGGCACCATTAGAAGGAGTCCTATTTGTTTCCTTCAGATCTTGTTTGGGAAGGCAGGTATTTTAATTTGAAGCCAGGACTGATGTTATTTGCACCATGACAAGATATTATCTGGCTTGGTTTTATGATTTTTTTTACCTTTTTTTTTTTCCTCCTGAGCTCACCTGTTTATATTTAATAAAAATGCTCTCATGATGGGCTACAGAATTCCCAAACCATTCAAAATACTTTAAAGTTCTTTTGGGACATAGCCAGATACTTAATATTGTGTTACATTTTATAGTTGTCACTTAATCAAGCTATTTAATATTATAGTACATTTTAAAACTGTCACTTAATCACATTTTCTTGACCCTTTTATGTGAATTAACGATCACTGTAGATAAAAAATGGCAGGTCTTAGTTTAAATAGATTCAGTATGTCCAGTTTGACAGTTACTTCTGAGACATTAAAAGAATTTTCTGTGATTAATGTGCCCCCCACATGTTACATGGTATAATGTTCCATTTCTTCAGCCATTAGAGGAAACGTCCATCAGACAGAAGGAGCCAAAACTCATCCAACTGTAGGTAAAATGAAGAAAGCCTAAAGATAACATACAGCTACCTGTGGTGTACTGTGAGACAGAGTTAAACCAACTATTTTCTGTCCCCTCACAACTCAAGCCACAATGTAAGATGTTCAGAACCATCAGAACAAGTCTACAATGCCGCAACAAAAGCGAGCGTCTCGCTGCAGCTGCTCAGGAAAGAGCAAACACACTCGATGCCATGACAGGTGAGCAGGACTCTCTGTGCTCAGTATAAATGATTGATAGCCACATGTTCTAATTTTGGCAAAGATCTTACACAAGCATTTACTCACAAGAGCAAAAGAAAGCACATAAGGCAAGTCCATAGTCAGAACCATTTCTAATGGCAATCATCATCATTTTATGTGTTTGATCCAGAACTGCGTCATTGAAAGATATTAGGTTTTTAAGTCATACATAGTGAATCACCTTCTCTGGTAGGCATGTTTAATGCTACCACCTTTTTCTGCAACCTTGGTCACAGAATCACAGAATGTCAGGGGCTAGAAAGGACTGTGAAAGATCATCCAGTCCAACCCCCCTGCAGAGCAGCATCACCTAGAGCAGATCACGCAGGAACACATCCAGGCGGTTTTTGAATATCTCCAGAGAGGGAGACTCCACAACCTCCCTGGGCAGCCTGTTCGACAGTTCTGTCACCCTCACAGGGAAAAAAAATCCTCCTCGTGTTTCCATGGAGCTTCCTATGCCTCAGCTTCCACCCACTGCCCCTTGTCCTGTCACTGGGCATCACTGAGCCTGGCTCCAGTCTCTGGGCACTTAACCTTTTTATATTTATAAGCAATCATGAAGTTACCACTCAGTTTCCTCCTCTCCCAGCTCAAGATCCCCATCTCCCTTAGGGTCTCCTCATAAGCAAGATGCTCCACTGCCTTCATCACCCTTGTGGTTCTGCACTGGACTCTCACAAGCAGTTCTCTGTCCTTGAACTGAGGGTCCCAGAACTGTGCACAATACTCCAGATGTGGCATTACCAGGGCAGAGTAGTGTCCTCAGAGCCAGTTTAATTCGCTGAACTCTAATGATACAACACTCCTTTGCGTATCAGTCTCAAATTGGATGTGCCATATAAGCTGTGACTGTAAGTGCTGCCCACTGAGCTGCTGGAGCAAGTCCAGAGAAAGGTAAAGCTAGGGAAGGGTCTGGGGTTGTTCAGCCTGGAAGGTTGAGTGACCTGGGATTGTTCAGCCTGGAGAAGAGGAGACTGAGGGGAGACCTAATTGCTCTCCACAACTACTTGAAAGGAACTTGGAGTGAGGTGGGCATTGGTCTCTTCTCCCTAGAAGAAACGGCATGAAAGTTGTGCCAGGTTTAGGTTGGACATTAGGAAAAATGTCTTTATTGAAAGAGGGGTCAGGTATTGGAAAAGGGCACCAGGTGGCAGTCACCATCCCTTAAGGTGTTCAAGGAGTGTGTGGATATGGCACTTCAAGGCCCGATTTAATGGCCATGGTGATCTGGGGTTGATGGTTGGACTCAATGATCTCAGAAGTCTTTTCCAACCAAAACAATTCTACCATTCTCAGAGCATTCTGTCTGCTTCTCTTGATTATTTCAATTAGGATAAATACTCTTTGCAATCCACGAAGCAGGGCATAGTACAAAAACATTGATCTTTCATTTGCCAGAAGATTTGCTTGATAACAGAACAGGATTCAGTGCCACCAAAGCAGCAACAGTAATTCATTTTGGATAACCAATTAAAAATAGTGTGTATACAGTACTTCTGCAAACAATGAGCAGTGGACTGAAACAATCAAGACATGAAAAGCGCCTACACAGAAACCAGGATGTTGATGGAGGAGAAGAATAGCTCAAAATCATTTACAAGAGCTGCCAATGAGATGCACATGGGTATGAAAGTGTCTCTCTTCAAAAATGTGGCCACATTGGGAAGTCAATTAACAAGGCCTACTCAATAGAACTGCTGCCTCTCACTCATTTACTCTGGAAGGATATTTTATGAACCTCAATTTTGTACACAGGACAGCTGTGCCTTCTCCTGGGAGAAGTGAACCAGCTTTTGGATTTGGATATATTTGTAGCACAAATACAGGCTAGGCAAGGAGTAGCTCCAGAATGAGAGGAGGACTTAGGGGTGTCAGCTGATGACAAACTCCCCATGCACCAGCAGTGGTCACTGGCAGCTGTGTGCTGGGCTGCATCCAAAGTAGTGAGAGCAGCAGGACAGGAAGGAAATTCTGCTCTTCCTCTCCGCTGAAACTCCACCTGGAGCACTGAGTCCAGTTCTGGGGCTCACAACACAAAAAGGACATTGAACTGTTGGAGTCAGTCCAGAGGAACCCATGAAGATGACCAGAGGGCTGAAGAACCTCCCTTATGAGGACAGGCTGAGGGAGCTGGGACTGCTCAGCCTGGAGAAGAGAAGGCTCTGGACAGACCTTAAAGTGACCTTCCAGTACCTAAAGTGGGCTACAAGAAAGCTAGAGAGGGGCATTTTAAAAGCGTTTGTTGTGATAGGATGGGTGCAGATGGATTGAAGCTTGAGGAAGAGAGATTTAGACTGGAGATTAGGAAGAAATTCTGTATAGTGTGGGTGATGAGACACTGGAACAGGCTGCCCTGGAAGGTTCTGCATCTCCCAAGGTTTGACAGGGCCTTGAACAATTTAGTCTAGTGGGAGGTGTCCCTGCCCACGGTGAGGGGTGGAACTAGATGATCTCTAAGGCCCCTTCCAAATCAAACCACTCCATGATTCTGTAATTTTGCACTTGGACTATTAGCAGGTTTGGATGAAGAAACTTACCCCTTCACCAAAGAAGAGGTATTGTCTTGAGCAGCTCTACCTGCACGTTCCTACCAGCCATGCTGGTACTAGCAAAGTAGCTAATAGCAGCAAAACTTCACAGGTCAAGGGGAGGTTCTCCTCTTTATTTTACTCTCTCCTGGCGAGACCACATTTGAAGTACTGCATCCAATTCTCACCTCCCCAGTTCAAGAAGAACAGGGACAGACTAGGAATGGAGGGATACAAGAATGATTAAGCCTCTGGAACATCTTATGAGGAAAGGTTGAGAGATCTGGGGCTGTTTAGTCCGGAAAACAGAAGACTGAGAGGAGATCTTATGAATGTTTACAAATATCTGAAGAGTGAGTGTGGAGAGGAAGGGGCCAGGCTCTTTTCAACGGTGTCCTGTGATAGGACATGGGGCAATGATACAAACTGGAACACAGCAAGTTCCACCTCAACACGAGGAAAAGCTTATTTACAGTGAGGATGCTGGAGCAGGCTGCCCAAAGAAATTGTGGAATCTCCTTCTCTGGAGACTATCAAAACCCATTTGGGTGTGGTCCTGTGTGACTTACTCCTGGTGATCCTGCTCTACCAGTGAGGTTGGACTCAATGGTCTTCAGAGGTCCCTTCCATTCTAGGATTCTGTGTTGGACTACAGCTTACCTATGATCTACTCATGTGATATTAAATACAGAATTCTAAAAAGAAGAATAGCAGCTAACTAGAACACACTCCTGCCTCCATGTAGAAGAAATTTTAGCCACCTAGACTGCTTGAAGAGCTCAGTGAACACAAGCTGAGGAACCTCCAAAATAACACATCTTGTTGCCGTAGCACAGAGTTATCAACTCACTGGGCCCTAACAGTGCCTTACAGAAGTAAAGGGGACAGGTACTGTTACTACCAGCAGGTAAAAAGAACATATCCCTTTTCCCTTCAACCATTCTTTCCCTTCCTGTTTATCATCATCATTCTTGACTTTTTCCTTCAATCAGGTCGTAAGCTCCTGGAACATAGAATCATAGAATGGTAAGGTTGGAAGGGACCTCAAGGATCATCTAGTTCCAACCACCTGCCATAGGCAGGGACACCTCCCACTAGTACAGCTCACTCAAGGCCTCCTCCAACCTCATCTTCAACATCTACAGAGAGGGGAGCAGCAACAACCTCCCTGGGCAACCTGTTCCAGTGCCTCACCACCCTCACTGGAAAGAACTTCCTCCTAACATCAAGTCTAAATCTCCCCTCTGCCAGTTCAAACCCATTGCCCCCTGGGATCATCGCAAAGGGCCCAAGCTGTGTCAATGCTGCTCGGAGCCTTTGGGCACAATATTACTAAATTGCCCTTCAACTACAACCCAAAACTCTAAGCATGCTGAGTGCAGTGTTTTGTAAGCCATTGTTTTGCAACGTGGAAATATGCAAGTGAACATGATACTTGAACAGTATAATTCATTTTCCATTCATGAGCCACAATGGGCATCTCATGGCACTGTTTGCTCTTCAGTTTCAAATGTGAACTCGCATACAAAGCCAAGCCAAGCAGCTTCCCTTCACGTTGCTTTAGTAAGCTCTTGGACTACTCTCTGAGCCCTGGAAGAAAGGATTACAATTGCTGTTGTCTCGCAAAAAAGCAGTGAAATTCCAAAAGAAATTAAGAAATCAGCCTTTAAAGCGTGGCTGAAAATGTCTGCAAGCTCCCTGCACGACCTCTTGCTGTGTCCTCTGCTACTTTTCTTATCGCTCCTCTTGCCAGCACTGCATTTGTGTTCAAAAGTGAAAAATCAAATTTTACAGCCACATCCCATAAAAATCCTCAGCTTAGCTTTGGGAGAATACCCTTTGTGACCTCACTGGTCTGAAAAGTTTAAAGATAGCTTTTGTTTTAATTTCTCTTTAGCTTTTCATTCCACTATCCCACGTATGACATGGTTATAATTCTTCCACCAGCTTTATACTTGCCAACTCCTCTCCTATTCTTTTGTTCTTGGGCTAACCTTTCCTTTTGGATTAATGAAATCCTTTGAAGTATCTCTTCAAATCTTCAGCTAGATTCTGTTGTGACTTCCCCCCCTCCTCAAAAAATTATTCCTCCTCCTCCTCATGAAAATTATTAATACTTTTCCTGCTTCTGGCATTCTACCATCAGCTTTAAGATGTTCTATTATTATTTCTGATCTTAAGCTGCTTTCTTCTCCTGACCCAGGAATATTGGCAAATTACCGACCTATAGCCAAGTTTTTATAGGGAAGGTCTTGCATCGAGTGGTAGCCTTTCAAGTGCTTAACCACCTAGTAATAATCTTTATGACAGATGGCCTCCTGGTTTGCAGTTCTGCCTAGCTTGCTTTGCATAGTGCTAAGAGACCCTTAAAGTGGTCAATGGCTCTTTATAAAACCATACCTTGAGTATCATGTCAGCTCTTACCCACCTTGCTATTAGCACAGCAGCAGGCGCTGCGGATGGTGGTAACCCTTCCTGACCAGGTTATAAAACACAGGGTGCTTTGCTCAGACTGAAGACATCAAGTTGTCATTCTGTAACATCACTCATCCTCAGCGAGCAGCATGCATCATTTTCTTGGGATCAATGCAGAGCCCACTGCTCCTGAACATTACTGCAGCTAATCATTAACACAAATTTCATTGTTAAGAGCACTTGACACTCTTCTCACCTGCTTTATGCAAATAATTAATTCCTATACCTACAATCTGGCATTCAGTCCTTTTTTTTTCTTTTTCCCCTCCCCCTATCTACCTGCTCCTTCATCACATTGCCTCAGGTGCAATGCAGTGGTTTAAAACTCCACTTTCAGTAAAAGAAACAGTTTGTGAGTAACAGTTTTCCAGAATGAACACTGAAAAGCTCAACATGAGCCTGCAGTGTGCACATGCAGCCCAGACAGCAACAGAGTCCTAGGTTGCATTAAGAGCATTGTGGGCAGCAGGGCAAGGGAGGGGATTCTGCCCCTTTGCTCTGCTCTCCTCAGACCCCACCTGCAGTCCTGTGTGCAGTTCTGGAGCCCTCAGCACAGGAAGGACATCGAAGTGTTGGAGTGGGTCCAGAGGAGGGCCACAAACATGATTAGAGGGCTGAAGCAGCTCTCCTATGAGGACAGGCTGTGAGAGTTGGGGCTCTGCAGCCTGGAGAAGAGAAGGTTTCCAGGAGACCTGATAGTAGCCTTCCAGTATCTGAAGGGGGCCTACAGGAAGGCTGGGGAGGGACTATTGACAAGGTCTTGCAACGACAGGACAAGGGTAACGGGTTTAAACTGGCAGAAGGAAGATTTAGACTGGATGTTAGGAGGAAGTTGTTTGCAGTGAGGGTGGTGAGACACTGGCACAGGTTGCCCAGGGAGGTTGTGGCTGCTCCCTCCCTGGAGGTGTTGAAGGCCAGGTTGGAGGAGGCCTTCAGTGAGCTGTACTAGTGAGAGGTGTCCCTGCCTATGGCAGGGCGTTGGAACGAGATGATCCTTGAGGTCCCTTCCAACCTTACCGTTCTATGATTCTATAATGCTTTTTAGGTCACCTCCTTCAATCCAGAGTATACTTTAAGTGAACCAGAAATCAAGACTATAAGACATGAGCCAAGTATTCCTTAACAGGCTCTTTTGTGGTCACCCAGCTGTGTAAAAGTTCCACAGGCAAGCAACGTTTCACTTCCCAACCACAATTCAAAGAATCATAGAATTGTCAGGGATGGAAGGGACCTCAAGGATCATCTAGTTCCAATCCCCCTGCCATGGGCAGGGACACCTCACACTAAATTCATTGTCTTTGAAAATTGCCTCATCACGACCAGAGATTTTTGTTCTGGCTTTCACCAGGAAGACAAAACCAGAAACAAACACAGATGACAAGGACTGTGACAGATGCCTTGGTTTGATGCAATGATCCTCACTCTGCAGATACAGAGCCACAATCAGGAGCGGTATTTTCGGACAAACCTCATTTTGCTGAAATGGGAGTACTGAGGGAGGAGGAGGAGGAGGCGGCAGCTGACATAACTTGTTCTTTTAATTAGAATATCTTCAGCTAGTCTGCAGACAATGATATCCTTCTGATATTCTCTAACCTGGCTTCCAACTATCAGCAAGAATTGTTACTAAAAATCAAGCTTATCCAAGGTCTTTTTGATGTTTTATTTATCTCCAGTGGGGCTATTTCCTTAATAAACATCACACATGAATGACAAACATATGGCAAATGCCCTGTTCAAATAATCTTCCTCTCTCCTATGCCCATGAGCACAAGACACTTTGCATATTCCCTGCATTCCCTAACACAACTTAATTCAAGCCAAAGAGCAACTCTTTCTGTTCTCAAATTAACTCCTACCCTCATCTCACAAAATAATTAACTCAGAGGCAGTCTGTTGACTTCTCCAGGCTTACGCAAAGAGACACAAGCAGAACCAGGAGGGAAACAGAGAAATCTGCTGGCTCCAGCAAAACCAACGCGAGTCAGGTGAAAGCTCCTAAGAGATGATCAGACTCGTAGGTCAGGTTACTGGACACTTCATGGATTTGGAACTCCCCAGTTCAAGAAGGACAAGCAGCTACTGGAGACATCCCAGTGGAGAAGCACAAAGATAGTGAGAGGACTTGAACATCTACCTTCCAAGGGGAGGCTGAGAAAGGTGCTGCTATTTAGCCTGGAGAAGAGGAGCCTTATAGGGGAATCTCATTAATGCCTACCAGGAGGATGGAGCCAGACTCTTCTCAGTGGTGTCCAGTGACAGGAGAAGGGGCAACAGACACAAACTGGAACACAGGAGGTTCTACAAAAACACAAGGAACAAATTCTTCCCTTTGAGAGTGGCCGAGCACCAAGACAGGCTGCCCAGCAAAGTTGTGGAATCTTTGGAGGCATTCAAAACCTGCTTGGGTGTGTTCCTGTGTGATTTACTCCAGGTGATCCTCCTCTAGCAGTGAGGTTGGACTAGATGCTCTTCAGAGGCACCTTCCAACCCCTACCATTCTGTCATTCTGTGATTTAGTCCCTGGTCAGCAGGATACATAAAAGCAAACAGCTTCGAAAGCACACTCATCGTTCTGAAAGTCCTGTACTGAAGCTGGTGGGAGCTTCACAACTGAGATCCATTTAAAAGCAAACATACATGCAATTTGGATGCTGCAAAGATGGATTGTGAACATTAAGTGCATATGCCAGTGGACTCCAACCAAAACTAACATTTCCTTGTGGCAAAAAGCTCTTTGCTCCTGAACCGAGGATTTGCCTCTAACCTTGTACACAGTCAGTGTTGATGAGGGAGGGGAGTAAGCTGAATATTAAAAACTGCTGCCTCAAGAATAATATCATGTACAGATTTAATCATAATAAAAAATGATCTGCAAGTAATTGTAGTCATTACTACATCTGCTCAGAGCTGTGGGTAATCATTATGTATGAGTGAATTAAATCAAATTCAGTATCAAGGGCCTGATCCTAGAATTTCTTGAGTAAACTTGCCTCCTATGAATTATCTCCCTGAGCACGGTGAGTCTTATTTGTTTCTACAAGCATGTTTCTTGCATGAGGAGTCTTGTGACCCTGGATCACATTACCTTTAAATGCTAATCAAAACATGACTATAAAAACTTAGGAAGGTAGAGTGAAACACAGATTGCAAAGGCTGGGAAGTGAATTGGTTTCAGGTTGCTTCTTTGTCTGTAAAGGTGCTGAAGGAGCAGGAAGATGCCTCAGTATGGAAAAGGCAAAGCCTTCCAGGATAGAAAGTTGAGTTCAAATTCCTTCCTTTTCTCACTAAACCCCAGGCATTGGCACGGTACTGGAGACACAGGTGTAATTTATAGCACAGAGCAGGGAAGTCAAACCCTCACACATCCAGATAAGAAAGAAGCTGTTTAGGAAAGCTGCTGAAAGGTTGAGCTGGAAGCCAAACTCAAACTAGATCAATAGTCAGATAAAGTATTAGTAAAAGAAACAAATTATTGGCAAAATTTCTTCTCTGTCATCTGTGCCAAATGACAGAGATTGCACTTCAGCATATCATCAAGAAAATGGATCCAGGAGCCAAAGTCTTGTGCTGACCTCTATGTATGTTTGGAAAGAGGAGGCTCTTGATGTACTCTGTGCACAGGACACGTTTTAGCCTTCTTTAGAAACAACAGTCTGAGGAGGACGTCATGTTCTGCCAAAGCTGCATGAGAGAAATGCCACTACATCTGAATTCTTCCTCACATGCCTTTGGTGAGCTCACAAGTTACAACCTGAGTTTACATAACCTTTGTCTGTCTTTTCCATGGTGGATATTCTACTGAAAGCAGCCTTGAGGGCAGCTGGAACAAGGAGAAGCTCTAGTAGTTTGTCTCTGTGCAGCTGGACTGTGAGAGAGCAAAGATCAGAAATCCATCTCCATTGCAAATGCCCTTTAAGATCCAGCCCAACCATTCTCTAACTCTACCAGGACAGGTGCTGAACCATGGCCCTCAGAATCACATCTCTGCCTCTTTTGAACACCTTCAAGGAACAGGATTCAACTACCTCCTTGGTAAACCTATTCCAGTGGTTGAGAACCCTTTCAATGAAAAAGTTTCTCTTCAAATGGAACCTTGGGCTTGTGGTAGAGGTATAGCACAGGCATGGGCACACACTCACTGAGTGGGGTGACTGCTGAGTTCACACTGCACAGCGAAAGCTCAACATCCTCTGGTCTCCTTCATGGGGAGCATAGCACAAAGGTGGCTTGGAATTAGCTTTTATAAGGAGTACTGTATTTTTGTCTCCTGTCCAGAGACAGCAATGTCTCTGCATGGGATGCTCACAGAAGTAAGACTGGAGACAGAGGAACTGAAGATGGCAATTAAACGTGGGTGCACGCATGGCATACGTGATGCTAATACAAATATCTACACGCCCATGCCTACAAGCCACCCACAGTTATGCACATATATTCTCACTACTAACATAGGTAATTGAGTGCAGCAGCACAAATGATCTTTCTTTTATTTCTCCTGAAACAGCAATGTACTGCCAACTATAATCAAAAGACAAGGATCATTTTTCCAAAGAGGAGAGCAACAACAACAAAAATACCCAGTGAGAATTATGACAACAATGTAAGAGAGCAATCGCTAGTGAAATCCAGATAAATGAGGAGCTGACACTTTTAAATGCCTTAAAAGCAGTACAAATAAATATAAATTTGAACAGAATTCAATGTACAATTGAATTAGAAGGGAAAAATTCCAGCAAATTGTTCAACGTCCACTGCAGAAGTTGTAAGTAGTTTATCTAGATAGAGCTATAAAATGAATAAACCAGCAGCAAAAAAAAGGATTGAACTTTTGCTGTCAGTAAGAAATCCAAATCATGGATAAGAGTATTATGAATGCTGCATAAAGAGCTCTGCAAAATATCCTCCAGTGAACAGGAACTAATGATAGATGAATGTGCACATGCAATTGAACATGCAGAAAAGAAAACCAACATCCCAAAGAAGGGAAACAGAAAAACTGTCAGTACTGGCTCATGCTAACATCCACAAGACTGAGACACATACAAGGAGAAAGAGCAAATTACTGAGAAAGCAGCCTGCTATGTAAAAGAAAATACATGTTTGGGCCTAAATGTATTCTTCACTAGATTATCAAGGGAGCATGTGTCACACACACAGTCCTGAGGAATGCTGGCAGGAACACTCAACCACATAAAGCTTTGCCCGGCTTTGGGTTTCATTACCAACGTTGGGCCCCATGTTGTTCTCATCTCAATTGACAGCAAGCTTCCCTTTGACTTCACAGAAAACAGGATCAGGCCCTTGCTGTTTAGCTTGTTGGTCAAAGAGTTTAAAAAAAAATAAAGTGCAGTGAAAGCCTTGCAGTGCACCTCAGCCCAAAGCCAGGCCACTCGGAAGCGCTGATCCCTTTTGCATCCCCGCACCACGGGAAATAGGATTTTCCGAGCTGTGTTTTGTGTTAAGCTTTGGGCTGAGCTAAATCAAAACTCAAGCAAAGCAAACCCACACGAGCTCAGAATCAAATGAAATTTCACACAAAGCCAGCGCACCTTTTAAGAGTAAGTGGCAAGTAGAGCTTATTTGTAACAGACGAATTAGAAGCACATCAAGGTACTGGATGAAAACACTTTTTGAACGCGAGCCAAGTACACAGTAGGAACAGGTTAGAAGGCTAAATCATTGCTAACCACAACTTAAAGAAGACTTCATTGTAAAAAAACAAACAAACAAACAAACAAAAAAAACCCACCTTTTTTTTTTTTTTTTTAACTCTTCTCTTCGAGGCACACATCACAACTTTTGTTTCCGTTGGTTCCAGCCCCTCTTTCAAAAGCACCATTTGCTGTAACAGCTCATTTTTTAATGCAAAATACTGAATCTAATTGCGGAAATATGTCATTCCCTCCTCTCCGCCACATGGCACGAGTTAATGATGATGAATGAAAGCAATAAAACCCAAATCTTTCTCAAACTCAAGCTCCTGTTAAATTACTGGAAATTATATGCATGCGCCTACAATGAGGACACTGCAGAAGGTCAAAGATCTTGCTTCCTGCGTTTGGCCCAGCTATTCAACAGGCAGTTTGGCTGAACCTGCGCAGACACGTTCTTGCTGGGATCTGGGGGAGCCACCTAAGAAAAGCAGTTTAGTTTAAGGTTGGTGATTTCATTACAGCGTTTCTCCCCTTCCCCACAGAACACTAAACATCATTCACCAGAGCCTAGGACATGCCCCACATGTCCATGCAAGCTATTTTGAGGTATTTGAGATCAGGGTTTGGAAAAGCAATAAATCATTCGACGTGATACACATTCTGACTGAAGGTCCCAACTACCCTAGCACAAAACTTTATTCTGTGGCAATGATGCAAAGCAGGAGTACAGAAAATTGAAAGCCAGGCACTGCCTCTTTCATTTATTCTGAATCACACTGGATTGCTCTGGTTGGTCCAGTGAGAAGACAGGCAAACCACTCAGAGATTAAGGTCCTACTCAACACAAACACAAGTGGCAAAATGTATTCCCTCCCTTTCTGAAAGCTCTGTTTCCAATTCTGTATGCTGCAAACTGCATCAGCTTATTGCTTTTCTCTCCATTCATTCGTTTCCTCATCTTGCTTCACTGATGCTGTGGCCCCTTCTTTTCCTTTGGGCATTAGGACACTGTGTTCTCTCTTCCGCTTCCCCCACCCCGATCTCTCTAGAGTCTTTTTGTCTCCTTCCCTTTCATCATCAATTCATTGAGGTTTCATTGTTTTTGTCTTCCCACCACGCTGATCTCTCACTCCCTATGCTTCCCTCTTATGGTCCCTTTCATAGTTGGACCACAAAAGACATGGGAGGAAAACAGAAGGAAAGGAATTCATACCTAAAAATGCATTTTCTTCACACAGGTTAAGTTTGATTGCTTTGAATCTTCAACAGGTGTAAATCAAGGTGCTACTTTGCACAAGTTAACATGGTTTATGCTTTATAAAAAAAAAAGTACTTGTAGCACCAGGCTTCTGAGAAGCAAAGAAGAAGTCACCATTTTTGCAAGTTTTATTTCTCTCTCTTCCCATGAAAAACAGTTTATGAGGCAGAATTGAAATGCACGGAATCAGAAACACGAGTTTTCAGCAACAAAAGACCTAAATTCTGCCAGTCATGTTGACAGTGAGAACTAGCTTACTCTCTAAGTAGTACTGATTTCACCTTTGTTAGAGCCATCAAGAAGCCATGATAACTCAGCTTTCCATTCCACTCCCTGCTTCACCAGGTTGAACACACTGGAGAAGTGCAACACAGCTCTAAGCATGAAGGGAAACAGGAAGGTTCCCACAGGAAGAAGTCAGTGAAGGGACGGCTGCAGTTAATCACTGTGAATATCAATTTAGAGCAAAAGAATCACAGAATCATTTAAGTTGGGAAAAAACTCTTAAGATGATGGAGTCCAACCATTCTCTAACTCTACCAAAGCTGATGCTAAACCAGGTCCCTCCACACCAAATCTCCACCTCTTTCAAATAAGTCTGGAGACGGGGATTCAACCACCTCCCTGGGGAGCCTGTTCCAGGGTCTGAGAATCCTTTCAGTTGAGAAGTTTCTTCTAATATCCAAACTAAACCGCCCCTGATGCAACTTGAGGCCATTTGCTCTCATTCTATCACTTGTTTCTAGGGAGAAGAGACCAAACTCCACCTTACTACAATCTCCTTTCAGGCAGTTGCAAAGAGTGAGGAGGTCTCCCCTCTGCCTCCTTTTCTCCAGACAAAAAACCCTTCAGTTCCCTCAGCCATTCCTCACCAGACCTGTTCTCCAAACCCTTCACCAGCTTTTGGTGCCTTCCCTGGACTCACTCCAGCACCTCAACGGCCTTCTTGTAGTGAGGGCTCCAAAACTGACCCCGGTTTTCCAGGTGTGGCCTCACCAGTGCCGAGTACAGAGGGACACTCACTTCCCTAGTCCTGCCTGAAGGAGATGAATTATTTTATTTTGCATGTTGGCACCAGTGAGAAAAAGCACAAGGGTTAAACCTGAGTGGCTGCAACTTCCTAGCATTGCCAAAACACCTTGCAATGTCTGCCTCGGATGTACACAAACCACGTCAGATAAGCCTCACTGCATAGGTTGCAACACAGAGGTGTTAGCAGCAGCTTACTAACACAGGGGTACAAGGCACCCATTTTCCATGGGACTCACACAACAGTGATGGGCCCTTGGGGCCAAGAGGACCAGTGGTATCCTGGGGTGCAAAGTGTGACCAGCAGGTCTAGAGAGGTTCTGTTCCCCCTCCACTCTGCCCGGGTGAGAACACACCTACAGTATTATGTCCAGTTTGGGGCACCCCAGTTCAAGACTCTCAGCTGGAGAGAGTCCAACAGAGAGTCAATGAGGATGATTAGGGGACTTGAGCAACTCCTCTATGAAGAGAGATTGAGAGCCCTGGGGGTGTTTAGTCTGGAGAAGAGAAGATGAAGAGGGAATCTGATCAATGTCTATAAATATTTGAGGGGTGGGTGTCAAGTGAAGAGGGACAATCTCTTTTCGGTGGTGCACAGTAATAAGACAATGAGCAGCAGATGCAAACCTGAACAGAGAAGGTTTCACCTCACCATGAGGAGAAACTTCTTTACAGTGAGGGTGACAGAGCACTGGAACAGGCTGCCCAGAGAGGTTGTAGGGTCTCCTTCTCTGGAGACTTTCCAAACCCTCCTGGATGCATTCCTGTGCCGTCTGCCATAAGTGATCTTGCTCTGGCAGGGGGGCTGGACTCAATGATCTCTGGAGGTCCCTTCCAACATTCTGCGATGCAAGCAAGAAGCTAAGAACCTTCCCTCTATTTCAGACCTTGCCAATTCAATGTTTGGCTGACTTTAGGACGATTATCCAAAGCTCCCATGTCACCACTACACTGTCAGAAATTACTAACTAATTCCTCACTGTGAGAAAGCAACTGATTTTGATCCTGAGCATGCACAAAAGGAGAGGGAAATCTCACAGAGCCACTCGGGACAGCATTTCACCCACTGTGTTTGAATGCAGTGGATACCCAGAAGTTTCAGCAAGCTCCATCACCTTTGAAAAAGAAAAAAACTTCTAAGGGATGAGAACACATAACACCTCCATTAGCACAACCCTGATCTTAATTGTTTAAGACCAGGGTTTTTTGGGTTCAGCAGTTTTGTATAGAGTTCACAAATATCAGACAGAATACACTGTGGTTTTCTGGCGTCCTACATCCACAAACAGAACCATGGAATTAAATCCATTTGCAAAGCTGCAACTCTGTTTAAAGAAAGAAAAAAAAAAAACCCAACAACAAAAAACCCCACAACATAGTCTAAGCTCTAGCACTGTGCAGATTGAGAGAAACAGCCTCAGCCCACAACCAGGAGCACATCTTCTGAACACAGGCCTTCAAAAAGGCAACTGCCATAGGTAGGTTTCATAACTAAAGTTGAGCCCTGTGAGCTTTAACATCTTAGCTGATTATTTAAGACCACGTCCTCATTTATGAAGCTTCTGGGAACACTTCCACAATTAAAAACAAAAACAAAACAAATTGAAAATAATTATCAACATACTGACAGCAATCGGCGGTTTTCAGAAAGAGTCACAGTGTCGTCTCCAGGCCTTCAGAACCTCCTCCACAGTGACACTCCATAACCCCCCCAGCCAGATGCTCATGTTAACCTCTGAAGGTCTCCCACATTCCCACGTCCCCATCTATCTACACAAAGTTCTAACTAAGAGTGGAGGCACAAGCAAATCAAGGCTTCAAGGAGACCTGGTAGTAGACTTCCAATATCTGAAGGGGGCCTACAGGAAGGTTAGGGAGGGAATATTGACAAGATCTTGCAATGACAGGACAGGCGGCAATGGGTTTGAACTGGCAGAAAGAAAATTTAGACTACATGTTAGGAGGAAGTTCTTTGCAGTGAGGGTGGTGAGGCACTGGCACAGGTTGCCCAGGGAGGTTATGGTTGCTCCCTCCCTGGATGTGTTCAAGGCCAGGTTGGATGAGGCCTTGAGTGAGCTGTACTAGTGGGAGGTGTCCCTGCCTATGGCAGGGGGTTGGAACTAGATGATCCTTGAGGTCCCTTCCAACCTTACCATTCTGTGATTCTATGAAACCCTAAGCAGTGTTTAGGAGTCACACTGAGGCAGTAAAAGTGGAGTATTCCAAACTGGAAATACATGGACTTGATGGGTGGACCACTCACTGGGTAAGGAATTGGCTGGATGGTCACACACAGAGAGTGGTGATCAATGGCACAATGTCCACCTGGAGACCAGTGACAAGTGGTGTCCCTCAGGGGTCAGTGCTGGCACCAGTGCTGTTTAACATCTTTGTCAGTGCCATGGACAGAGGAATCAGTGCAGCCTCAGCAAGTGTGCAGATGACACCAAGATGTGTGGCACAGTCGACTTGCTAGAGGGCAGGGAT
>VWZE01024168.1:958-13738 GCA_013396675.1 Eubucco bourcierii | reverse complement strand
TGGGTGAGTTTGGAGTTCCCTTCCAACCTGGGTGGTTCTATGATTCTATTTTGGGCAATAGGCTAAAGCAAATCTTGGCTCACTGGTGCCCGGGGGAAAAAAAAAAAATCCTCCTCAGGTTTATGTGTAACTTTTCCCTGACAGGGAAAAAAATCCTCCTCAGGTTTATGTGGAAATTCCTATGCCTCAGTTTCCACCCAGTGCCCCTTGTCCTGTCATTGGGCATCACCCAGCAGAGCCTGGCTCCAGCCTCCTGGCACTCACCTTTACATATTGATAACCATTGCTGAGGTCACCTCTCAGTCTCCTCCTCTCCCAGCAGCACAGCCCCAGCTCCCTCAGGCTCTCCTCCAAACAGAGCTGTTCCATTCCCCTCAGCATCTTTGTGACTCTGTGCTGGACTCTCTCAAGCAGTTCTATGTCCCTCTTGAACCAGGGGGCCCAGAAATGGACACAGAGCTCCAGATGTGCCTCACCAAGGCAGAGTTAAACCAGTGCTGCCAATTCATGGCAGGGGGGGATGCCATGTGGTCTGTTTGTTCTTTTCTGCAAAAATGTCAGTTCAGTTAATCCCACCAAGGATGGATCAGGGTGACAGAACCAGTTTTCAGACTGTCAGAAAATAAAGCAGTTGCTCATCACTTGAAGACTGAGTTAGTTTTGCCTCCAGAGGGGAAAAAAAAAAAGATATATATATNTATGGTGACACAAAAATATTTGGTTCACAAATCACAGCCCTGCAGTCACTTTTCTATATCATCCTAGCTACCACAAACTGCATTCAGAGGAAATTGTAATTCCAGTTTCTGCTCTGATCTTCTTCATAGTTTTTATCATAACCATTTTTATGACTTATTTCATAGAGTCATAGAAGGTTTGGGTTGGAAGGAAATTGAATGCAGTTCCAACCCCCCTGATACTGACAGGGATACCTTCCACTAGCTGTAGCTAACTAATATAACTATTTTATTAATACTTTATTTTCCCTACATGCCCAGTATTTTCCCTGATGGGGATAAATTAACATCATTTTGGGGGTATGAAGAACATTTCTGTTCTTCAACTGCCTCCCTTTGGCTTTGCCCTTGCACATGAGGTATGTTATTTTTGTGAACTGGTCTCAAGACTTTTCCAAAATAAATGCCGGTGGTAAATTAATTCTTTAATCTTCCTTATGCCACAGGATGCAAATCTGTGCACAATATTTGATTATCTCTCTTTTTTTTTTTCTTTTTTTTTTTTCTCCCTTCACTCTTAACATTTTTAATCATCTCCCATCCTCTTGCACTTACAATATTCTGTCAAAGAATGAATTCAGAAAAGGAATTCAATAGCTCAGGTACTTGCATAAAATGAATTTGGTTTTCATTTCATGGAGGGTACTGTGTTGTTTTGTGGTTTTAAATTATTTCTTGCATTCCAAAGTACAGAACTGTAGGCACCCTGTTATGAGACCTGCCTCAGCAATAGAATCATAGAATGGTTTTAGGTTTGACCTCAAGGATCATCTAGTTCCAACGCCCTGCCATAGGCAGGGACACCTCCCACTAGAACAGATCACTCAAGGCCTTGTCCAACCTGGCCTTGAACACCTCCAGGGAGGTTGTGGATCTTTGATCACATTCTGTGCTTCTGTGCTCCACAACCTCCCTGGGCAACCTGTGCCAGTGCCTCACCACCCTCACTGCAAACAACTTCTTTCTAACATCCAGTCTAAATCTTCCCTCTACCACCAGTTCAAACCCATTGCCCCTTGTCCTGTCATTGCAAGACCTTGTCAATAGTCCCTCCCCAGCCTTCCTGTAGACTCCCTTCAAGCACTGGAAGGCTACTCTAAGGTCTCCTGGAAGCCTTCTCTTCTCCAGGCTGCAGAACCCAAACTCTCTCAGCCTCTCCTCATAGGAGAGCTGCTGCAGCTCTCTGAGCATCAATACCTAACTGGAAAGTGGCCCTGAAGAAAAGTTCCCTTTCAAGCCAAAGCAGTCTGTGATTCCAACTCCTCATCCCTCCAGTCCTACTGCTGTTGAACCCAAGATGCACCATCTCAGTGCGAGTAACCACCAGCTGAGCAAGGTTTCTGGAGCAGGACATTCCCAACCACCACCTGAGCAAGGTTACTGGAGCAGGACATTCCCAACCACCACCTGAGCAAGGTTACTGGAGCAGGACATTCCCAACCACCACCTGAGCAAGGTTACTGGAGCAGGACATTCCCAACCACCACCTGAGCAAGGTTACTGGAGCAGGACATTGCCAACAATGCTCCTGCCAGAGCAAGCATCAGACACTAGGACTGCAGAAAGGGGCTGAAAGACACATCTGGGAAGGAAATGCAGTAAGAAAACATAACCACAACCACATTTCAGTTATGGAAACTACACTAATGCTGCATGGTTAACATGTTTCTGGTGAGTAATACAATGATATGAATCTTCAAGTCTTTCAGTTCAACTAATGAAGTGATAATTAAGCTGTAAGAAATACTTGTTATAAATCTTAATGAGTTTTTCTAACCCTTCATTAGTTGAATTAACTAATTAATCAAGAAACTAAAGATGATCATTTACTAAAGAACCTTTTCCTTTTGATGACAAGATCCCCTTTTCCCAGCTTGCCTGCAAAAAAAGGGTTTAAAGATAAAGGGAAACATTGGTGAATTACTTAATAGGGAAAGAATAGGTAATTGTGATCCATAACATGAAAGTTTGGCACAGCCAATGCCTTTTTTTTTTTTTCCCCTAATGTCTTCACAAAAAGATGTGAAGTGCAACTACAATCAGTTGCATTTCAGTGTAGAGTCACCAGATTCTCAAAAGAATTCATTTCACCTTGGAACAAAGCTGGGCAGAGAGTGAGACTGCATGGGTAAGATACAGCTGAGTAAGTTATTACAGATTACATTTATCTTGAAATATTCCAGGTATTAGTTCTCTTTACACTATAAGTAATTACTTTTTAGTGCTCTCAGGGAATGGCTGAGGTCCCAGAGGGTGAGAGATGGTCAAACATAGCAGCTAGTTTTAGCTATAGGAAAAAGGCAATGTAGATTCAGTACCCTGAAAGACCCAGGGACAAATGATTAAACAATGAAATTATAAGCACTCAGAGGAATATCAAGTGAGAAGAAACTGCCACAATGTATTTGTGAAGAATTAATCATCTCAACCCAATCTTCTGTCTTTTTTTTTCCCCTTTCCTTTGTTAATCAGGATAATTAGGCTATCATAAAGAGGAATTAGCTGTGATACACTTCTAACAGAAAAACACACTCCTCTATCACAGTGAGGTAGATTTAACAACTTCTTAAACTGGGGAATGGAACAGCTCTGTTAAGAGGAGAGCCTGAGGGAGCTGGGGTGCTGCTGATGGGAGAAGAGGAGACTCAGAGGTGACCTCAGCAATGGGTATCAATAGGTAAAGGTGAGTGCCAGGAGGCTGGAGCCAGGCTCTGCTGGGTGATGCTCAATGACAGGACAAGGGGCACTGGGTGGAAGCTGAGGCATAGGAATTTCCATGTGAACCTGAGGAAGAATTTTTCCCTGTGAGGGTGACAGAACCCTGGAACACACTGCCCAGAGAGGGTTGTGGAGTCTCCCTCTCTGAAGATACTCAAAACCTCCCTGGATTCATTCCTGTGTAATCTGCTCTGGGTGATCCTGCTCTGGTAGTGGGTGTTGGACTGGATGAGCTTTAGAGATCCCTTCCAGCCTCTGACATTCTGTGATTCTGTGACTAACAATCATAGAATCAAGCAGGTTGGAAAAGACCTCCAAGCTCATATAGTTGTCTAGTCCGGCCTATCACCCAGCCCTAGCCAATCAGCTAGACCATGGCACTAAAAGCCCCATCCAGTGTTTCCTTGAACACAACAGACTGACTGAAAGAACAGTTTTCAGCTACCCATTTACACTGTGTTCCCTCAGTTTCCATCTCCACAGGCCTTTCCACTTGTTCCCACAATTTTGTGCATGACTTAGGTCACACTAAGTGTGGAGGATGTGCAAGTACTCTGGAGGACAGCACTAGCAAACCAAATTACCTCATTACATGGAGGGGAAAAAAAATAATCTCAAATCACAAAGATAATTGAATAAAAAAGACATGCAAAATCCTACCTATTTTGGAAATACTCAAGTTTAAAACTTAAAAACATACTTTATTGGGCAGCCAGAAAGAGGGAGAATGGGGAGGTTAGAAAGGATAAAAGCTAACCGTGAGTCAGCAATGTGAGTCTGCAACCAGAGAGACAAGTGGTGTTTGGGGAAATATTAACAGATGTTAACCACAGCACACAGCAGGCAATTATTCATAGGAGATTCAGAAAGCATGACCTAGAAAGAAGGGTATTTTGTTCACTCAATAAAGAGAGAGGACCAAAACCAAACCAAACCAAACAAAACAAAAAAATAGACATAGCATCAGTATTCTGATACATAACATGTTTTAATTAAGAAAACTACAATCAGTTGCACTTCATGAGCACCAGAAGTGATTGCCTTAATGCACAGGAAGGAGAATTGAGGGCAGGTATTATGACAAAGCTTTTTTAGGCTATGGAGATAGGTAATTGTTTTAATGTGTTCTCTCCAAGAAGGCTGCTGGGACCCATCACTGGAAACTTCTAAAAAGACCTTGACAAAACATCTCTTCTGGAGACAGGCTATGGAGGATGGTTCAGTGGGCTGAACCTGTGATCCCTTAAGATCTCCTGCCAAATTTGCACTCCTAGTTTCAAAACAAAACAAAAACCAATTAAAAAAACCCCACCAAACACACAAAGAAAAACACAAAAAAAAAAACCCCAAAACACAACAAAACTCCCCCAAACAATAACAGCTTGCAGAAACTCCTCTCCTCTGAAACAAAATGAGGATAAAGTAATCATTTAATTTGGCACAACTAACTGCTGCTGCCTGATGCAGCATGAATACATAGAATGGTTTGGGTTGGAAAGGACCTTAATGATACCTAGTTCCAAACCCTACCATGGGCAGGGTCATCTTCCATTAGACCAGACCACTCAAGGTCTCACCCAGCCTGGCATTGAACACTTCAAGAGTGGGGGTATTCATGACTTCCCTGGGCAATCTGTTCCAGTGTCTTAACACCCTCACTGTCATAGAATCATAGAACGGTAAGGTTGGCAGAGACCTCGAGGATCATCCAGTTCCAACCCCCTGCCATAGGCAGGGACACCTCCTACTAGCACAGGTCACTCAAGGCCTCCTCCAAGCTGGCCTTGAACACCTCCAAGGAGGGAGCAGCCACAACCTCCCTGGGAAACCTGTGCCAGTGCCTCACCACCCTCACTTCAAGAATTTATTCATAATATCCAACCTAAATCTATCCCCCTTCAACCTTCAACCCATCTATTCTAATCCTATCCCTACAAGCCCTTGTAAAAAGTCCCTTCCTAGTTTTCTGGTCAGCCCCCTTCATGTACTGGAAGGCCACTATAAGGTCTCCTTGGAGCCTTCTTTTCACCAGGCTGAACAGTCCCAACCCTCTCAGCATGTCCCCATAGGGCACTTTCTTTAATGATTCATATTCCAGACTTGCAAGTCAGATCAATTATGTACAATTAGTTATTCCTACTTAAGACTGTGCAAAGAATCTCTCCTTAGAGCCACCTATTGACTTCAGTTTTACCTCCTAGGAAGAAACAAAAAAGCATCCCACCCCAAAAAAAAAGCAACCCACCACACTCAGTTACCTCAGAATTACAGAATCAATTAGGTTTGAAGAGACCCTTAAGATCATCAAATTCAACTGTTAAGCCAGCACTGCCATGTCACCACTAAACCATATCCTTTAGCATCACATTGACACAGCTTTTAACTGTCTTGTTCTGCATCTGCTTACCACTCCTGCACACACTGATTCCTTCTCATGCTCTATTCAATATTATGTCCAGGGAAAACCCACTCCAGACAAAAAGGAAGGCATGTAATACACTGCCTCATGCTCTACTCTATGTTATGTCCAGGGAAAAGCCATTCCAGAGGAAAAGGGAGGCATGTAATACACTGCCTCATGCTCTACTCTATATTATGTCCAGGGAAAAGTCATTCCAGAGGAAAAGGGAGGCATGTAATACACTGCCTCATGCTCTACTCTATATTATGTCCAGGGAAAAGTCATTCCAGAGGAAAAGGGAGGCATGTAATACACTGCCTCATGCTCTACTCTATATTATGTCCAGGGAAAAGTCATTCCAGAGGAAAAGGGAGGCATGTAATACACTGCCTCATGCTCTACTCTATATTATGTCCAGGGAAAAGTCATTCCAGAGGAAAAGGGAGGCATGTAATACACTGCCTCATGCTCTACTCTATATTATGTCCAGGGAAAAGTCATTCCAGAGGAAAAGGGAGGCATGTAATACACTGCCTCATGCTCTACTCTATATTATGTCCAGGGAAAAGTCATTCCAGAGGAAAAGGGAGGCATGTAATACACTGCCTCATGCTCTACTCTATATTATGTCCAGGGAAAAGTCATTCCAGAGGAAAAGGGAGGCATGTAATACACTGCCTCATGCTCTACTCTATATTATGTCCAGGGAAAAGTCATTCCAGAGGAAAAGGGAGGCATGTAATACACTGCCTCATGCTCTACTCTATATTATGTCCAGGGAAAAGTCATTCCAGAGGAAAAGGGAGGCATGTAATACACTGCCTCATGCTCTACTCTATATTATGTCCAGGGAAAAGTCATTCCAGAGGAAAAGGGAGGCATGTAATACACTGCCTCATGCTCTACTCTATATTATGTCCAGGGAAAAGTCATTCCAGAGGAAAAGGGAGGCATGTAATACACTGCCTCATGCTCTACTCTATATTATGTCCAGGGAAAAGTCATTCCAGAGGAAAAGGGAGGCATGTAATACACTGCCTCATGCTCTACTCTATATTATGTCCAGGGAAAAGTCATTCCAGAGGAAAAGGGAGGCATGTAATACACTGCCTCATGCTCTACTCTATATTATGTCCAGGGAAAAGTCATTCCAGAGGAAAAGGGAGGCATGTAATACACTGCCTCATGCTCTACTCTATATTATGTCCAGGGAAAAGTCATTCCAGAGGAAAAGGGAGGCATGTAATACACTGCCTCATGCTCTACTCTATATTATGTCCAGGGAAAAGTCATTCCAGAGGAAAAGGGAGGCATGTAATACACTGCCTCATGCTCTACTCTATATTATGTCCAGGGAAAAGTCATTCCAGAGGAAAAGGGAGGCATGTAATACACTGCCTCATGCTCTACTCAATATTATGTCCAGGGAAAAGCCACTCCAGAGGAAAAGGGAGGTATGTATTACATTGCCTTCATTGTGATGGTTTGTATCACATAGCCTCACTTATTTTTCTTCATTTATTCTGCATTTGGTAGCTCCATAGAGCACAGAAAAGCCTCAGCAACAAGCCAGAATTTTCTCTTCCAATTGACTGAAGTAACACACAGGCTTTGCTGATGCTGAATTCATTTTAACTCACTATTTTTTCTGTGATTTTATTAACTCATTTATATAAACTTCTATTCTAGTCCTTTACCAATCTATTTTCTCTGTGCCTACACGTGCACAGCAATACAGCAGATACTTTGGAAATAACAGCAATGACAAAGGTGGTATTATGCACAATTATAGCCAGTAGCACTCAAAATCAGCCCTAGTTAATAACAAATGACAATATTATCTAAAAGTAATACCAGCTGAAAACTGATTTTACATGGCATATTAAAGGCTTGATGGCTCAGGAGATGGGTAATAGAATAAAAAGCCTTTCATCACAAGGTCATCAATTCAAATACGAGTCAGACTGATAGCAACTGAAAGCCATTTGATGAGAGCTCTAATGAACCTGATGTTGTCACAAAAAAAGTTCAGAACAGCCTCAGAATTTAGGATTTTTTATTTTTATTTTTTTTTTATCCCCATCTCTGACAGCAGTCAATACAGAAATTGCGGAGAGTGTGGAGAAGGAGATCCCACTCAGCAGCCAGAGTTCCTACTGTGTGCCGTTCTGGAGCCCCCAGCACAGGAAGGACATGGAACTGTTGCAGAGGGTCCAGAGGAGGCCATGAAGATGCTGAGAGGGCTGCAGCAGCTCTGCTCTGAGGACAGGCTGAGAGAGCTGGGACTCTGCAGCCTGGAGAAGAGAAGGTTTCCAAGAGACCTTAGAGTAGCCTTCCAGTATCTGAAGGGGGCCTACAGGAAGGCTGGGGAAGGACTATTGACAAGGTCTGGGAATGACAGGACAAGGGGCAATGGGTTTGAACTGGCAGAGGGAAGATTTAGACTGCATGTTAGGAGGAAGTTCTTTGCAGTGAAGGTGGTGAAGCACTGGCACAGGTTGCCCAGGGAGGTTGTGGCTGCTCCCTCCCTGGAGGTGTTCAAGGTCAGGTTGGAGGAGGCCTTGAGTGAGCTGTGCTAGTGGGAGGTGTCCCTGCCTATGGTAGGGGGTTGGAACTAGATGATCCTTGAGGTCCCTTCCAACCTTACCATTCTAGGATTCTATGATTCCCTTGTTACACACTGCCCCAGGCTACCACTATTTTAGCAGCTTCCTGGAGGCTACCTGTTTCTTCTGTTCCAAAATTCAAGACCCCCAGTGCTGTGTCTTTTATTGCTTAGGAGGTTGAAAAGCAGACCTGGGCTTGCATCTCCCTCAGTGACCGCTTCACATGATTCATAGGCAAAGCTCTGGTCATTTGCCTGAGCCATGATGATTTGGAGCATTTTCACATTACCTTTATTCCATAGCTTGATTTTTTTTTTCTGGTGTGTATTAAATGATATCAAATTCTGGGAAAGAGAAGAATCCCTGTGCCTGCTAGAGTGACCATTCAGCTAGCCCCACATTAGTCAACAAGCAAAGCAAATCACACTACATGACTTGACAGGCAAACTGAAGTAAACCCCCTGGTATAATTTCCTTTGGTCCAGCATAATGCCTACCAAATTTACTGCTGGTTAAAGTATCACCTCTCTCATGAAGAAAGGTTGTGAGAGTTAAGGTTGTGCAGCCTGGAGGAGAGAAGTCCCAGGGAGACCTTCTTAGGGTCTTTCTGTACATAAAGGAGCCTGAGAGGGGGAAGAATTTTTAAGAGAGTCTGCAGAGGCAAAGGGGGGTTGTTTTAAACTAAGAGAGGAAGGCAGACTAGATACAGAGAAAACATTTTGTACAAGGAGGGTGGTGAGATACTGGCCCAGGTTGCCCAGAGAGGTGGTAGATGCTCCATCTCTGGAACCATTTCAGGTTAGGCTGTTTGGGTCTCTGAACAACCTGCTCTAGTTGCAGATGTTCCTGTTGAATTCAGGGAGGTTGGACTAGATGACTTTTAAAGGTCCCTTCCAAACTAGATCAGTCCAAGATTCCATTAGGCTGCATATATTTTTTTAAGCCCCAGTAGCCCCAGATATTCAAACCCCTGGTACTGCTGTGTGGCCTGCAGCACTGTGTTGGCAACTTGATTTTCCTAGTCAAGATTTAACTGACTCTGACTACTTGAGGTGCAAGCTACAGATTGCTTTGTTCCAGCAAAGATCTACTTCCTGGCTTGCAACACCAAATGGTCCTGCTTATTTCATGTCTGTCCAGAAGATTAATTGCCAAAAGTATAGAAATAGGGATTTAAGCGGATTTTGGAGTGTGGAAAAATGCCAAATCCATCAGTTAAGGTCATTATCTCATGTGACACACCTTACTGAAGTCAATTTTCAAGGATAAGCGTGTGACAATGTGACTGAAGGAATTCTTTAATGCATTATTAATTCATTTATTATTACAGTTATTCTAATCTCTATTCAGGGCACTGGAGCTCAATTTGTTCTATATCAGCTAATGTTTTTAATGAACTTTTTCTTCTTTTCTGGATGGGAGATTCCTTAACCAGTTACCTGCCTTTTAAGCAAGTAGAAACTGACTTGAGGGGTGTATCCTTCTTATAAATACCTCTCCACATAGCGTGCCCTGAATTTTAAAATTTAGAAAACAAACAAAACAAAACCAACAAATAAGTACTAACTTTCACGTGGCCAAATACATTTTTGAAGGTAACAGACTCAGGAACTCTAAATACAGGAACTTTATCACACAGTTGCACGCAATGAAAGCTTAGTTACAATTCCTCCTGCTGACGAGGAGGAGAAATGCATTTAAATAAGGCCCTGTGTAAACGCAGTTATCTGGGAGGGGAGACAGTGGAGCACATATTAACTTAAGTCTGAAGCCTCATCTGAATGGCTCTGGGTTCATTCTCTGGTCACGCAGGGCAAAGAGGTCACCAGACTGATCCCTGCATTGAAAAACTGGTTCAGCCCCAGAGGAAACAGCATATTAAACAGAAAAGTGAGTGTACTTAGGGTTGAGAACCAGAAGGGAAGAAAACAGCACATTTCCAAACACACACCCTGCTGATGAGCTGAGAGTCAAGGGTCCAGCTGGTTATAAAGACTCTGTCACTTTGTGACCTTTCCTGCTGTAGGAGAAGGTCAGGGTATTGAAAAGACAGAAAAGACATGTAGACATAGCACTTAGGGGCATGCTTTACTGGTGGACTTGGCACTGCTGGGTTAACAGCTTTACTTGCTGACCTTAAGGGTCTTTTCCACCCTAAATTATTCTGCCTCTATACAGAAATGTGCTCAAGTCTACACTTGGAATGCTATAGCCTATGCTTTCAGTATTTCTTGACATGGAATAGAATCATAGAATGGTAAGGTTGGAAGGGACCTCAAGGATCATCTAGTTCCGACTCCCTGCCATAGGCAGGGACACCTCCCACTAGTACAGCTCACTCAAGGCCTCCTCCAGCCTGGCCTCGAACACCTCCAGGGAGGGAGCAGCCACAACCTCCCTGGGCAACCTGTGCCAGTGCCTCACCACCCCCACTGCAAAGAACTTCTTCCTAACATCCAGTCTAAATCTCCCCTCTGCCAGTTTAAAGAATCGCTCAAGCCATGGGAGACTCTCCCAGAGAACAGAGTTTTGAGAGGAAGAACAAAACTAAACCAAACCAAAGGAACCAACGAAACAAAAAAGTTTATGAATTTTGGGGGCTGTTTAAGAAGAAATAAGACTAACTGTCCACAAGAAAAGCAGAGTCAATCTTACTCTCTTTGCTCCTACATACTTAAGTAATAATCATCCTTCATAGGGTGACCTTTCCAGGTGGTTGGTCCTGAAGGGAAGTTTATAAGCTAACCCACAAATCGACAAAAAATGGAGACTTTTAATTCAGAGCTACTCCTACAAAGAGGTGGATCAAAATGTAGCCAGATTTTATGTACCACTAGACACAGACAGCATCTAAATCCCACTGCCTGCTTAGTTGGGGGTTAATCAGAAATTAGTGAATTATTTTCTACACTGTCTGCAAGGCAAAATAAATTTGCCAGGAGCATAACAAAATGGCTTTTAAGTTACCAAAATTAAATTAATAAACCATTGTTTAATTTGCTAAAACTGTTAAAGCAATACTCTGATCACCTCTGATCAATAAAATTTCTCTCTGTGAATTTTACAGGCCATAAAAATACACAAAATTAAACTAGCAGCAGAGGGATGCCCTCAGCACTGCTCTCTGCAGCAGTCAAGGCCAGTGAGCAGAGCACAGCAAAACCCAATGAATGACAGCTCAAAAGAAAGTTATGGTGTAAATAATTCCAATTATACACAAAGCTTGAGCCTTAGGACTCCTATTAATAACATTTAATGGGAAATGCATATTTAAACTCCACATATTGCTAGCACAGACTTCCTCTTTCCACCAGCCATGAACAACAAACAAAACCTAAACTGTAGGAGGTGTTTTTTAATTAATAGGATTGGGGGGGTTGGGAGGGGAAGAGACAGACAGAAATCCCTTGCCAGTGTGATTATTTCCTCCAAGCACATCTTACTACAGGAAGGGTCCACAAGCACTAAAATTCCCTGGTAACAAGCTAACCCTAGAGAATCCCAAGACATAAATAACTCCAAGACCTTTTGTTGTTTTTTTTTCCCCACTCATGAAGAGTTGTTGGCAATGCCCTCACTAAGGCTCTGCTCTTCCGCTGTTTCTCTTCAGCATGATCCAGGGACTTCAAAGAAAGGCAAGGTCCATCCACTACTTTGGATCCAGCCCCACCACCAGTGCTTGGGACAACTCACTGCTCTGATTGCCACCATCACCAGTTTTAATGTAAAATTAGAAGCTGCTTGTCAATGAAATGCTACTAGAGGAGAAAAATCACAGAATTGTCAGGGTTGGAAGAGAACACAAGGATCGTCCAGTTCCAACTCCCCTGCCACGGGCACACATACTTTTTACTAGGTCAGGTTGCCCAGAGTAACATCCAATCTGGCCTTAAAAAATTCCAGAGATGAGGCTTCCACCACCCCTTTGGTCAATCTGTTCCAGTGTCTCACTACCCTTGTGGTGAAGAACTCATAGAATGGTAAGGTTGGAAGGGATCTCAAGGATCATCTAGCTCCACCCCGCTGCCATAGGCAGGGACACCTCCCACTTGTACAGATTACTCAAGGCCTTCTCCAACCTGGCCTTGAACCCCTCCAGGCAGGGAGCAGCCACAACCTCCCTGGGCAACCTGTGCCAGTGTCTCACCACCCTCACTGCAAACAACTTCCTCCTAACATCCAGTCTAAATCTCCCCTCTGCCAGTTTGAACCCATTGCCCCTTGTCCTGGCATTGTAAGACCTTGTCAGTCAGCCTTCTTGTAGGCCCCCTTCAGATACTGGAAGGCTACTATCAGGTCTCCTGGAAGTCTTTTTTTC
>VWZE01024167.1:8727-20131 GCA_013396675.1 Eubucco bourcierii | reverse complement strand
ACGTCCTTAAACTTTTCCTAGGATCCCGCCTTTTTTTTTTTTTTTTTTCCTTTAGAAGCTCCTTGCCCATCCAGTCTGGCTGTCTCCTTCATCAGCTCATCTTCTGACGTATTGGCACAGCCTGATCCTGCACATTCGAGAGCTCTTTCTTGAAGCAGGTCCAGACTTCCTGGACCCCTTTGTTTTTAAAGGTTATTTCCCAAGGAACTTTCCAAGCTAGTTCCTTAAATAAGCTGCAGTCTTCCCTTTTTAAGTCCATTGTGGAGGTTTTGTTGATGCCCCTCCTGGTGCCCTTCCATGAAAACTATAATTTCATGGTAACTGGACCCCAGGCAGCCTCTGACCACCACATCTCCCACCAGCACTTCTCTGTTTGCGAACAGCAGGTCAAGTAGGGCTGCACCCTTGGTAGACTCACATAACAGCTGAGGTAAGAAGTTGTCCTCCATACACTCTAGGAACCTCCTAGACTGCCTCTTCTCTGCAGTGTTAAAGTCCCAGCAGATGTTTGTCAGGTTAAAGTCGTCCACAAGAACAAGGGCAAGTCATCTTGAGGCACTCTCCAGATGCCATTAAAGACAAAACAATAATAAATCAACCTCTTCTTCCTGGTTGGGTGCTCTATAATAGACTCCAACCAGGATGTCAGCTTTGTTGGCCTTCCCTCTAATTATTACCCATAGAGAACTCAATCTGATGACACTTAATCGCTACTTTCATGATGTCCATAGCCTCCCTGATACATAGGGTCACTCCTCCAACCCTTCCCCCTCTCCTGTCTCTACTGAAGGGTCTGCAGAGATTTATTACAGTGCTCCAGTTGTGCGAGTCATCCCACCACGTTTCTGTGATGGCAACAACATCATAATTTTCCTCTTGTACCAAGGCTTCCAGCTCCTCTTATTACCCGTTATTACCCATGCATACATTAGTGTACATACACTTCAGCCGGGCTGCTGTTTTTACCCCTATCTCTGGCTTACCAACCTTAGACTCCTTCAGTTTGTCTCTACTTCTGTGTTTAACCCCCTCCCCCTTCCAGCCTAGTTTAAAGCCCTTCCAACAAACCCTTCCAGCTCATGTGCCAGGATCTTTCTCCCCGTCTGAGACAAATGTATTTGACTTTGCAACATTTCTAAAGTCCTCTCAAATGTCCAGTTCCTTTTTTGACTTACTCTAAACTTCCTTCTTCCATTCGGGTTTTTCCAGAAGCAGCTTGCTCATCCATGCAAGTCTCCTGCCTCCTCTGACTGGTTTCTTATTTATATAGATATACCAATCATGAATTTGGAGGAAACTCATGAATCAACAGCAGACAATCCATTGCCTTTATTATGTCTGTCATCTATTTCAAAAAGTTCAAGCATTTGAAATGAAGAAAAAGACATGTGGGAATCATTGGTTGCAATTATTAGGCAGGACTGAATAATAATTATTTTGTATTTGAAATTAAAATACTTGCTTGGTAGAAGGCTCTAAACTGAATTGCAAACTTGAAAACCTGTTAAACTGCAACACCATGAGGTGTGGATGCCATAGATAATTGCAACCCTGTGGGTGCTAGTCAACTGACAGCAGCCTGTTTCTGCTATCACCCGACGGTGATGATTAACACAGGGGAATCCAACCAAAGCCCTTTAAAAATGTCTTTAGCCACACACAAACAAAATCACATTAAATTAGTCAGAACACCTGGGGCTCTAGAAACTTCTGTGAAAAGAATTATGAAATAATTATCCTGATTTTATGCATAGCAAAGAGGGACTTTAGCTAAACAACATTCATTCTTTCCAGTCTCTCAGTACTAAGCCTGCAAAGCAGTGGTTGTTCTCTGTGCTGACAGTGTCTCAAGACTAGTAAACTTTCTGTCAATTAATCCAACTTTCCCCCTTAATAAACACTTGGTGATTACCAATTTAATTGACTGATTCCAGTTGTTTATTGCAAGCATATTTAATTCCTCCTATGTATCTAATTTTTGTAGTTAGGATATACTGTTTATTAAAACGTATGTTTTAAAGTCAGATTGTGGGAATTGTATGGCACAGAAAATAACCTCACTTTATCGCTTTGAGAATGTCACTTTCATAGGTACAGGTAAGAAAATAAATGAATAAACCTGTAATCAGGAAAGAGTGGGTAGATTATATAAAAAAAAATAATGCAGTAAGGAAGGATATTAATGATTTGGTTTATGGCACATAAATATCCCTTAAAAGAACAGTGAATATCCCTTAAAAGAACGGTGAATATCCCTTAAAAGAACAGTGATATAATGTTGCTTTTTAAATATTTTTTTCTCCCATTTCCAGACTTGTCACAGATTTGTTCATCAAAGTATAAACTGACCATGTTAATTTCTCTAAGGCCAGACAACAACCTTCATCTCAGGATAGGATATGAAAGGCTGAATGCCTTCAGTATCAGAGTAATGTCATTAATGCAATTTTAGATTCTACACAACAGTGCTTCTTCTGCGAGTTTTGTTACATTACCCTGTCAATGCATCTTCAGTGCTGACCTGTAAGATCCAGCAGATGAAACTTCAGTTTAGACCCTATATGATCACTGATATCTTCAGAGAGACAGTGAACAAGAATTAGATGTGACATAGTCCTATAATGACTGCGGCTTCTGTTAAGAGGACACTTGTCTATTAGAAATGGGAACGTAATCACAAATTCAAGAACACACAAACTTCTGGCTATTCAGTGTGATAGTTACAGCCTCCCACCAAACTAAGAGTAATTACGGCAAGAAACCAGCTTTTTAAACTGTAATTTTGTTATTGGGTTTTCCTGTAGCTTGTGTGGAATTTGTTTCAATCTGAAGTTAATTAAGTTAGGATTTGCAGTTCTTCAAGGCTATACGAGAACTTTGGAATAATACTTCAATAATATATTACTTGGCCACTCTCTTATGACTACCAGCAATTGGAGAAATGTGACGCATAGATCAGAAAAAGTTCAGTCTGGATGACCGGATTTTATTTTATATGCATCTTGAGCATTCTTAAGAGCACTGAAAGTGCACTCCTTTGCAAAGCAGCAATAGAAATTACAGAATAGGAAAGACAACATGCTCTAAGGTAAGTCCAAACCCACCTTATTTACTTTTATTATTTTTGCCTTTCCTTGGGCAAAAGTCTGCATGTGACAGGAAATGTAATCTTTATATATTTCAGTACAACAAATGAAGGAAAAATTAGATGCATCTAATATACGGGAGTACTCTGGTACTTGTTTCAATTTTCTTGAAGCCTTTCCTTACTGCATTTATTTTTAAATGGATTGAATTTGCTTAATTTACATGAAATTCTCACAAGTAACATTAAAAGACAGACTTTATTCGCCCATGGATATGGCTCACAAATAATGAGGAGATGAAGACCCTTGCTACTCGGCAAAGAAAGCAGGAAGATTCATTACATTAACACATGTATTGTTATCTCACCCAGACCAGATGCATTCACACTAACAACTGAGCAAGTGTATTTTTCTGTCTTCAAGTTTGCAGATCAAGCCTTTTTGAGTCAGGGAGCATATGTTTTTGCATTCAGTTGTGTACATAGCTAAGGTAAAACACATTTTAACATCTGCCTGCCATTGAAGGCACCCAAATCAGAACTCCAGACTCCATACAAAAGGAATACTCATGCAATGTGCATATCCACAACAACATAGGTAAATGTGGATTATCTTTGATAGTTTCTATATTCACTTTTCCTGTATGAATCCATGTTTATTATATTTTCTTAAAATAAAGGTGTATCATGCGAATTGTGTGTTTGTACACCCTTGCTATGTATAGCAAATACTGAAAAATGCCTCTTCATCAACAGATTGGGAAAAAAAAACATTTTTAACGCTAGACTCTAAGAATTTAACAAGTTTGAAGTTTTCTATAAAACAGGTACAACACTTTGTGTGTTAATCAGAAGTAAGTTAAAACCATAACTTTACATTTTAAACTTAAGAGACAAGTTTCCAGTTTTGGACATTTGGATTTCTTCTCTTCTTTCCAAATTGTAATTGACTAAAAACAGGAAGATGAAAGTATTTCATTTAATGTTTATTTTATATAACAGAGTCCTATGCATATTTCTTTTATTGCAGCATACCCACGATCACTCATCATGCAGAAGCAATACTCTCCTGATCCCCTCAACTGTGAAAGCACTAACTACAGCACATGAAAGAAGTGTGGATGAAACTGTGAAGGGTGCCTTTGTGTCTTGTTCTGTGCTCCTTCAGAAGGCTGACCTGAATTCCCAGCTCTTGAGCTGAAATAGATACTTAGCAATGTAGAGAAGTGTAGTTTTCTCTCATCCAACCAGTTCAGACTGACTCCATCAATATTTCCATTACCCAATATGGCTTCAAAATTTATTTCTAAGTGTCTATCAGGGCAGTGGACACATATTCTTGTGGAAACACAGTTTCTGCTGAAGTCTGTACGGGTAGGTTCTGGATAAAAGCAGAGATGCAACCAGGTCTTAACTAAGAAGCCTGAACAATCTCATAGATCAGCATCAGACATTTAAGTCAGGAAACCCTAAACCCACTAACACTTCTCAGCAGATTTAGATAATTAAGTGGAAACTAGTTTGGGGAAATCCTATGACCTATATTATACAGGAAGCCAGACTAAACCATCTCAACAATGTCTTATAGCTTATAAATCTATAAGAGGGATTGAGTCTTTCAATCTCCAAGTGGCTCATTGTACATTGCCTTTTCTTTTCTCTTTCTCCATCTGAAAATGTGGACCACTTCCTGATGCTACTTTACAACAGTACTGTAAAGATTAAGTAATTAATGACTGTATATTACTTTAAACATGTGAAAGATTGTAAGCGTTTAGTAACAGTAGTGCATCATCAAAAGACGCTTCAAAAATATTACCTGTGTACAGTACTAGCGAGAACATAAACTTAAAGGAAAAACAAACAACCCCCCCCCAAAAAATACTGTGTTTGTAATTAGTAGATAATGATATATTTTGCTATATTTGAATTATCAAATATGCCAGTGTTTGTTTGTTTTTAAAATACAAACTGATTAAAAAAAACAGTTACTGACCTGGTCACTGAATTAGTTTAGTGTTACAAAATATTAATTCAAGTTTCAGCATAAATTTAAGGCACTTCATAACCTAAAACAAAACCTAATTTTTTTCTTCTGCTATCAATCATGTGCCAGTAACCGACAGCAAAATAAATGAAATCTAAGCTTGAATTTTTCCACTTTTTGTTTTACCAACTGTAATTGTATCCTTTCACATAGTAGGCAACGTGTTAGTAAGGAAAATCAATGGAAAAGGCCTTCAACTAATACACAAGATAATACTGAAACAGATAGAGCTATGTTTATTTTTACCAGCTCGAGTTTCACCTACACTTAAGTGCAACTTCTGTGTTTCATATACGTAAGATCTCTAGACAGTGAAAGTACAAGAAAGATGGCCTCCAGCACCAGAAACATATCAGAACTTGCAGTTCTTGTGACCAGTTGATCCACAGCTGAATAGAAAGAAGTGTTCTGAACAGAAAGAAGTGGGTTGTTTTTTTTTTTTTTTTCATACTCCCTATCTCTCACAGGAGCCATTGTGCTAATAAAGTCAAAAACTGAAAAAAAGTCACGATAAGAATCATGAGGTAAACTCTATGAGTTGAGGATGGCAATGTCAAAGGATCATTCAGTGGATTCTGGATTCTCAAAGTTACACATGGGAAAGCTTCTCAGAAAATAGTAGAGTCATTAATTCATTCTCTGGAAAGGAAAACTGTTGGAACATATCTCCTTATTGTTAATTTCAGGTTCATAATTCAGTATGAAAATGAACCACAGAGGTCTCAGCAAAAATTGTTCAAACTCTTTATTCAAGAAGGTTATTATTTTAGCCTTTGTTCCTAACAACAACAAAAAAACCAAAACAACAAAACCTACCCCAACCAAACCAAACCAAACAAAAAAACTCCAACAAACCCCCCAAAACTCAAACAAACCCTGTTTCAGAGTATCTTTCCACTTAAGACTCTAATTTTCTAAGTGTTTGTTTAATTTTCTCCCAGAGGGGAAGTCCTATAGACAGCATATAACAATTATTCCACACTCCCAATATTCTTTAAGGAAATGTTCTCTCAGTGAAAATTTTTCTCCATGTCACTACAAAGAGACTGATTCCCCAACAAAGTCTATTTCAGGAAAAAAATAGGGTAAAAAAACCAAACCAAACAAAAAAAAAAAAAAAAAAAAAAAAAAAAAAAAAAAAAAAAAAAAAAAAAAAAAAAAAAAAAAAAAAAAAACCCAAAAAACCCTGACAAAACCAACACAGAAAAGCATGGGGGTGGTTGGAATTAAAAAGGGGGAAGGAGGATGTATTTGTCCCCGTGGACATTTTTACACAGGCAAATACTTTTTTGTGTGTAAACATACTAAAATTTCTGCCATTAGTATCAGTATAGTTTATCCTAACAAGACCTACAATTTTGTTGTACTGAAAGGCAGTGTTCTGCAAGTGCAGTTGCAAATAAACAAACAAAAATACACATCTAAATTGATGGTCGATATTATTCAGCACTAGAGCGAAATATAAATCGAAGGATCCAATCAGTCATAGATTCTTTTAACAAAAAAAACCTTCCAACAGGACATAATGCAACAGTAAAGCACAAAGACATTTTTGCTATAATATGCTGCAGAATCCAAGCTATGACAATAATATACTAAGGGAAGACAGATTTTATTAATAATACTAACAAATTTCATTTTATTACCAATAACAAGCCTGAAGCAAAGCTTGTTTACTTCATAGCTGTTGTTATTTTTCAAAACTCTTTTCATCATTACACTCTGATTTTTTCTTCCCCTTTTAACTCGGTATTGTGATAAAATCAATACAAATCTGCTCTTAACGTATCTGTCTCTGACCTGTGTTTGTTTTAAGCTGTATCATTCATAATGGTGATAGATGGGTAATGCTATTCCTCTTTCTCCACAAAAGGCAGGGAGCATAAAAAGTGCATGTATTTTATGCCCAAGGTCAGGAGAAAATTAATGGACAAGAGCTAGACAAAATGGAGTTCAAACTGAATGGGTTGAGTGTTCTCTACAGGGTACAGCCAAGGCAAGCAGTACAAACCCCATTGTACTCAAATGCTCTTGAAACATTTCAGAAGTGAAATTGTTTCCACAGGCTAACGCGTAAAAGTATGAAGCTTTAACTTTTCTGTTTCACAGACAGCCTAGAGATACTAAGTAAGTGTTTCTACTCAAGATTTTATTTAGCATATTCCATTAATCAATCTTTACCGTAAGCCATAAACCCATTTGTTGTTTATGAGTAAAGTTGTACAAGCCACGTTTGTCATTAGCGAACTTTACTTCAGACTTCCCTGCCCATTCTATCACAAGTTGACTGTCAAGATAGGTGAACAGTAGAGCCCTTAGAAATCAAACAAGACAACCCATAAACATCCAAAAGCATGAAATTTAAAAAGTAATGAACTAAACAATTACATAAATATGTAACTTCTTACTATAAAACATGGGTTAACAATTAAGAAATAATAATAAACTTTTTTTCACCAAAAATATAAAGTAAAATTTCATTTCAACCACAGACCATGGGAATGGTGGAAAGAATGACAAAAATAACTTATGTTAAGAGTATCACCCAGATAGTTTCCTAATATTTTCCTTCTTTACTCTTGTGAATATTTCTAACAAAACCTTCCTCTATGTCCAGAAAACTGCCGCAGGATGTGAAGAGCAAACTGAAAAAAGAGTATGCAAATCATCTGAATGAAGGCTGTGGGAAGCTGCTGAGTAGGGACACATAATAGAGTTTCTGCAAAAACATAATTTAATTGTTAAAAAAACCAAAACCCAAACAAAAACAAACAACCCCAAAACCAAACTCAAAACCTACAAGCAGCTGAGCATGGATTACAGTGGAAAAAAAAAGACTACTGACCACATCATCCTTTTTTATCTTTTAATAATTTCCTGGTAAAATAGGGTAAAAAAGCCAACACTGAGCATAAGATTGCATAACATAAATCCAGATAGAAGCTGAATCAGAACAGAACACTACTTCTTCACAGCCTCTATCAGTAGTCTTGCTGCTGCTGATATTCTGCGGAAAGCAACTTAGCTTTTAGTGCAAAGATAGGAGGTTGTAAGCTATACATCTAAATGTATGCTTTGTTATTAATTTTCAAAAAACCCACATATTNAACACTGAAAAAGCAAGTTAAGCTAGTCTTCTGTCTACCCACAAAAAACCAAAACAAGCAAGCAAACAAACAAAAAATCCAAAAGTTAAAATCTGAGATAAGCAACAAACAAATTCAACCAAAGTACTCAAAGTAGTAAATTTTTTACCAAAAGCAAGAAGACCCAAGCAAACAAACTGGGAAATTCTGCAGTGATCACACTGTGACACATGCATGTCAAAGCCTCAGTATTAGGGCACTTCAGCCAATTATTCCAGGAAATTACTTCAAAACATTCACATGACTTCATAAATCCTTCATGTTCTCTTTATTCACTATTGCATTGAGCAGCCCACCTCCGATGTCCAGATAACACAGCATGCTGCTGGACAACCAACTGCTATTACTGTATCTAGACAGAAGTTTTATTCCGCCAAAGTGTAGGCTTTACCACTTATTTTACTTTTATGACAAAATGTAATGTCATGTCAATTCCTTAATCAATTTTTGGTCTGTTTTGCCTACTTGGTAAGACAAAGTACAAGAGTAAAGAAAAAAATATTTAGTTGAACCTTAAATCTTGGAATTCTGGATTATTCCTGGATTTCTTATGGGGAAGAAATCTGAAGGTCAAAACAGAACAATACACTCATGTTTCTCTCTGATGTAAATTGGCCTCACAGTGCATCTAAGTAATCTATGTTACTGTTTTCTAAATAAAACATTTCCATAAGGCCTCTTAATAACATAAACTAATTGGATTGGCATTAGTTTCTAAACTATAATCAGCTGTGCCTTCTTTATGTTACAAGTCTATTTTTTTGCTACATTTTATTTATGCCAAACATGTAATGGTAATTGTTTATTACTACGATTAAATCCCAATGAGGAAAACCAAAATATTTTATTAGTTGACTGGTATTTACATTACTCAAAATAATTTTAATCATTCTAATTCTTTAATCTCCAAGGATGAAATTTTTCTAATAAACACTGCAATAACAATGTTGAGATGTTCTCAATGTTAAAGTGTCATGTTGTGTTCCTCATTGCATTATAAATACCCTCTTACACCAGAATAAGCTGAATAGGACAGTTCTGTGCTGCCAGCTCTTTGTGGCCAACTGTATGTAGTCAGCACTCCACTGGACAACTCTACATACAGACAATACTCTGCAGGGTTCTTGTGGGAGGTGAAATGGGAACTGTCCACAAGCTTGTTTCTGCTGTGCTTTAGCTGTCTGATTTGGTATGGTTTGGTTTTTATAGTAATCTTTTTGAAGGGTGCTGTTGTCTTTAATATTAAATTATGAGCACAGATGCTACCCCAGCATCCTACCCAGCTCCAGGCAATCAGGAACACAGTGAGCCCACAGTGTCCTTTCTTCCCTGTCTGCATAAGATGCACCAGAGGGGACACAGGAACTTGGAAGCAGCAGATTCAGCCTCCTGCTCCCATCACACTTCCCAAGAAAAAATTTCCTGTAGCTCTCCCCACCTATTCTGCATCCAATCTGAGTATTAGCTGGCCGTGTTTATGTTAGGGAAAATTTCAGTTTTTGCATTTCACGTTTAATTTAGTTGACTTTCTCTCATTGTTAACATAACTATTAGTTTACTAATGTATCACCAAAACCAGTTTCAGAGCAAGGTGGACATCTCTGCTGGACGAGTGTGAGGGCATGTAACTGATGTCTAGCACATGTTACAATTTGTGTAGTGTGTTATTTCTCATACTTTAGCTCCTTCACATACATAGTTTCCTTTCCCCCTGCATTCAGAGTTGTTGCCCTACTGCTTCCCCCTCATTTCTCCCCACTCCAGGAGGACAGGTAGGAGTTGTTGACTCAAATAGAGTTGTCTCTGCAGAGTTAGCTATGCAGCCTTGTCCCATGGAGGCCTGTCTGTGGAGATGGTTAGCCTACATCCTATGAAGCAGTCATAAAGAAATAATTTCCAGGATATAAAAAGAGACTGAAGAACTCATACAAGAAATTAAAACTCATATGACTCCACTCTTTGGTGCATGCAAATGTGTCAGGTCTGCATCTAGTCGACTGCAAGTCAGACCTACCTCTGGCCAAGGTCGAGCCAACCAGTGCCTCTTCAGTAACATATTTAATAGGAGAAAACCCTGCTGGGCCAGTTCTTGGACATCAATGGGCTGTGAGAGGAACAACTATGCAGACACCAATGTCACTGAAGGAAGGGTGGAGTGACACAGATGCAGACATTCCCTTGCAGCCTGTGGTGATATAGAAGGCTGAGACTGACCCATGACAATTAATGAGGGAAGAGATGCCCACGGACACCCACACATCAGGGTAGATAGATGACCTGAAGAAACCATGACCTCAAGGGGAAGCCTGAGCTGGAGTAGACCAGCATTGGGAGGACTACAAAGATGGGAGGGCCACGAAGATGATCAGAGGGCTGGTGCAGCTCTCCTATGAGGACAGGCTGAGAGAGTTGGGGCTCTACAGCCTGGAGAAGAGAAGGCTTCGAGGAGACCTGATAGTGGCCTTCCAGTATCTGAAGGGGGCCTACAGGAAGGCAGAGGAGGGACTGTTTACAAGGTCTTGCAAAGACAGGACTAGGGGCAGTGGGTTTAAACTGGCAGAGGGGAGATTTCGACTAGATGTTAGGAGGAAGTTCTTTCCAGTAAGGGTGGTGAGGCACTGGAACAGGTTGCCCAGGGAGGTCGTGGATGCTCCCTCCCTGGAGGTGTTCAAGGCCAGATTGGATGAGGCCTTGAGTAACCTGTGCTAGTGGGAGGTGTCCCTGCCTATGGCAGGGGGTTGGAACTAGATGATCCTTGAGGTCCCTTCCAATCTTACCATTCTATGATTCTATGATTCTATGACTACATGCTGCAGAAAAATCCCCATCTTACGCAGTGGATGAAGAACCGCAGGCTGTAGGAAGGACTCACACTGGAGAAGTTCATCTCCCTTGGGAGAGATGGCATGTTGGAACAGGGGAAGACTGTGAAGAGTCCCTTTCCTGAAGGATGAGGGAGTGTCAGAAACAGCATAGGACAGACTGTCAGAAACCACCATTCATTGCAGCCCCATGCTGTTTGTGGGTATGAGGCAGAGAACTTGGGAGTAGAGATTACCTGGAGACAAAGGGAGGAGAAGGAATAAAATGTTTTAAAGATGTGGCTCTATTTCTCATTATTCTACT
>VWZE01024166.1:95012-105732 GCA_013396675.1 Eubucco bourcierii | reverse complement strand
AATCCTCAACTGTGAACTTCTTTGCCCTGTCCCATCAGCCACTTTTGGGGAAAAGCTGGGAGTTTGATAAACAATGACAATTCTTCTGAGGTTGATGGCTGTGTGTCACTGCTCTAGATTCACAGGGCCACTGCACATGAAAGTTTAATGATCGCATAAATTTCAAGTGCTGTCTCTCCCCTGCTGCAGAAACCCATCAAATAAATTTATCTCAGTGCTCTACTGACTCCATAAGCATGCNAATGCTTTGTTTAAATCACTTCTCACACCCACAGCTGAGGAAGAGAGGTCATGCATCTAGACATAAGTAACAAATGAGGTTTGCTGTTAAAGGACACCACAGCTTCTCACTTACTGGGAGCATGGCATGCCATTAAACTGCTTCAGTGAAGGCACCTGATGCCAAGCTGCAGAAAGGCTGCTTTGGGCATGGATAAGCAAGGACTCTGAGGTCCTTCCTACACTCTTGTTACTCAGCTGGCATCATTTCAATAACCTGCTTTAAAGGCATCAGTTGAGGAGATGTGCACCTGCTTAGCCACTTTAGGTGGAAAATGCATTAAAGCCTAATTTAATCAAAACCCAGTGGGCAAATCGACCTATTTCACAGTCACTATTCAGGTTAGTGTGTGCAGTACCCATGTTGCTCTTCAGGTAGCAATTTGTGCCATACAAATGCTCTATCACAGGCCTGGCTTGGTCTGTTCTGCTGATCTTGCTCACCTCTATGGGTACTGGAGTACTGTGTGCAGTTCTGGAGCCCCCAGCACAGAAAAGACATGGAAGTGTTGGAGTGGGTCCAGGGGAGGCCATGAAGATGCTCAGAGGGCTGCAGCAGCTCTGCTATGAGGACAGACTGAGAGAGTTGGGGCTCTGCAGCCTGGAGAAGAGAAGGCTTCCAGGAGACGTTAGAGTAGTCTTCCAGTATCTGAAGGGGACCTCTAGGAAGGCTGGGGAGGGACTATTGACAAGGTCTTGCAATGACAGGACAAGGGGCAATGGGTTTAAACTGTCAGAGGGAAGATTTAGACTGGATGTTAGGAGGAAGTCCTTTGCAGTGAGGGTGGTGAGGCACTGGAACAGGTTGCTGAGGGAGGTTGTGGCTGCTCCCTCCCTGGAGGGGTTCAAGGCCAGGTTGGATGAGGCCTTGAGTGAGCTGTACTAGTGGGGGGGGTCCCTGCCCATGGCCGGGGGTTGAAACTGGATGATCTTTGAGGTCCATTCCAAGCTTACCATTCTGTGATTCTATGGGCTGAATTGTCATCCCAAATACAAAGCAAAACAGGAGACTCCCTGTTTCAGCACTTACTGTGAGAGAAAATAGAGGTACACTAAACTTACCTTTGTTTGCAAGACTTGACACCCGCAAAAACATCAGTGACTTCTTTGGCCTTACTTAGACCACAACCAAAATATTCCACCGATGCATCTTGCTCCCTGGCCTGCCATCTGCAGCCAGTACCTGTGGAGAGAGCCCTGATGCACATATCCACTTCAGAGGAGCCCCTATGCATCCTCAGTGGCATGAGTAGATAGATGAAATAGGGAACATTAGCAACTAAGGCTTCAACGCTGCCCTCAGTGTGTGAGGAGGCTTTGAAGAGCCCTGGTTATAGCCTGAAGGACAGGAACAACGCTGTAGTTGTGGCAACCTATCCTCGTCTTCCATAGCCAGCAGACATATTTGCTGCAAAAAGTAAACATTGCCTGTAAACACAGCAGCACCAGTGACTTCCCAGCTGCAAAACACTGGAAAGGAAGGAGCTGCAACACAAGGGGACAAGGAGCATAAAGGTACAGAGGCATGGTGAATGGCTTTAGGGAGAGAATTCCTTCCTCCCGAGGTCAGGATGTTGTGGGGCATCACAGAAGGGAGGTGGTGACAACAAAGTAAGGTCTGATCACCTCCACCCACAATGGCTTTTGATCCCAGCTCTCACAGCCTTGGAGCAGTGGGGACATTAACATGGTCTTCTTTTCTGATCTGGGATCACAGCTCTGGTAAAACCCAGAATTTCCATAGTTCATTTCTCAGGATCACCTAGGACCAGGTTGTCTGGGAAGGTGAAAGTATGCAGTGTACTGCCAACCTCTCATGTCAAGAGAGGGACATGTAGGAAAATAATGTCTGAAAAGGGCACCTGAATGGCTGTATGGGAAGGGAACTACAGGCAATAGAAATAAAACTCCCAGAAATGGAGGAGAGCAGATGAGAATTTGATGGACAAATCCAATTTCTAGGACGGAAAAATGCATCAAAAATTAGCATCTGTGCAGGAGTTTCTAACATTTGGTTTGCTGAGAAAGAAGACAAAGGGACTACCACCTTTAAAAAAAAAACAACTAACAATAAAAAATCCCCCACTGTGCCCTTCACATTACAAAAACATTTAGTGGCTTTTACATAATGTCCAGATCTGGCCCATTCAAGTAGCCTTGGTTTGGGTGAGGGAAGGTAGCCAGGCACAAACTGTGCTCACTGAATTGATGAACTGTATAAAAAGCTCATGAGACATTTTCACTCCTAATTGATTGCAGAAAGCTTCTGTGACATGTGTCACCATCTACCTTGAAGAGAGCTTGACCCATGGGGGATGTGGAACAGCAGGCTGTGCAGTCCCTTAGAAAATCAGTTTGCTTGGGAAAGGACAAAATCCTCAGCACTCACTGTGTGCTGCTCTCATCTCCTCACCTTTTTGCCTTCACAGTGCTGGAAGAAGACCAGCACAGCATCTTCAATGTAGCTAATACCTGGTGAATTATTCACAGTACTGTGGGGGAAAAGGCTTTTCCCTTGTTCTGCCTACACAATTCTCTTAAAAGACTTTCAGCAAGTTCTGCACTGGCTTTTGCAGGGAAGCTGCTCTGATCACATACACAGAGAATGTTAGGGGTTGGAAGGGACCTCTAAAGGTCGCTTAGTTCAAGTCCCCCCTGCTAGAGCAGGATCACCTAGAGTAAATCACACAAGATCGCATCCAGGCGGGTCTTGAGTATCTACAGAAATAGAGACTTCAAACCCCTTCGGGCAGCCTGTTGCAGTACTCTGCCACCCTCAAAGCAACAAGTTTAGTCCTTATGTTTATGTAGAACTTCCAGTGATCCAGTTTGTTGTTTTTCTTTCTTTTGTTGTTTTTTTGTTGCTGTTGTGTGTGTTCATTGTTGTTACTTTCAATCCCATCTGTGTGATGGGCTGGGGGCTGAGTTAATGCAGGACAAACTGGAACATCTGCCTTATGAGGAAAGTTTGAGAGAGCTGGACAAAGTCCAGTGAAGACAAAGCCAAACAAAAAAATAATTTAAAAAAATAAAAACAAGGTGCTTGAATGTGTCCAGAGAAGGGCATCAAGGCTGGTGAGGGGCTTGGAGCACAGCCCTGTGAGCAGAGGCTGAGGGAGCTGAGGGTGTGCAGCCTGCAGAAGAGGAGGCTCAGGGCAGACCTCATTGCTGTCTACAACTTCCTGAAAGGAGATTGTAGCCAGGGGAGGTTGATCTCTTCTCCCAGGCATCCAGTGACAGACCAAGAGGACACAGGCACAAACTGTGCCAGGGCAGGTTTAGGCTGCTGTTAGGAAGAAGTTCTACATGGAAAGAGAGATTGGCATTGGAATGGGCTGCCCAGGGAGGTGGTGGAGTCTCCATCCCTGGAGGTGCTTAAGAGGAGGCTGCATGAGGCACTTAGTGCCATGGTTTAGTTAATTAGAAGGGTTAGTGATAGGTTGGACTCGATGATCCTGGAGGTCATTTCCAACCTAGTGAATTCTGTGATTCTGTGATTCTCTGATTTTCTGATCTGTCAGGTGGTCAGGGGGACCAAGGCAGCTTCAGAAAGGCTCTGAGGTCATGATGCTAGTTGCAGCTCACTCCAATAACAACATTCTTCTTCCCAGGACAGAGTTTGCCATTTCCAGCTTCCAGAGATCTGCTTGGTCCTCCTTGCTGGCTTCCCACTGTGCAACTGTCCTCACACCTCAAAGCATCTGTTTTGAGAGCTGGCTCCTTGAAGAGGATCAGGCTGTGCAAGCAAGCCTTTTCCAGGTAGTTGAAGAGGATCAGGCTGTGCAAGCAAGCCTTTTCCAGGTAGTTTTAGCTTACTGGGAAAAATTGTGGATCAACAGACTTTTCTAGGGTTTGTCTTTCACTCCTAAGGGAGGGCTGCTTTTTAGACCCTAAAACTTGCCAGTAACTGCTTCAGACAGTTCATTTTTGGCTGTTTCTGGGTTGGGACAGGATTTTGAGACTTGTTCCCAGGCACCAAGGGTCAGATGTCGTTCCACAGCAGCATATCCCTATACACACTGTCTTCCTGCCAGATGTTGTTCAACTGCTCTTGTCAGCCTCCACTAGGTGGGCTGCCTTCAGACTGCATGTTTTAAGTAAATGCTGACTTTCTGATGAAGAAGTAAGTGTGGTACATGTGCTTTGGATTCACCAACTCAGGGACTGAGGTGCTCCCTCCTGGCTCTCCCACTCAAGCTACCTCAGCATAGCATGTATAGGAGATGACCTCAAGCGGCATCCTTGGAGCTGGCCAAGGAACATCACAGTATCACAGTATCACAAAGGTTGGAAGAGACCTCAGAGATCATCAAGTCCAACCCATTACCACAGACCTCAAGACTAGACCATGGCACCAAGTGCCACGTCCAAACCTGCCTTGAACACCTCCAGGGACGGTGACTCCACCACCTCCCTGGGCAGCCCATTCCAGCAGTCAGTGACTCTCTCAGGCAAGAACTTTCTCCTCACCTCCAGCCTAAACTTCCCCTGGCATAGCTTGAGACTGTGTCCTCTTGTTCTGGTGGTGCTTGTCTGAGAGAAGAAAGCAACCTCCTCCTGGCTACAAGCACCCTTCAGGTAGCTGTAGACAGCAAGAAGGTCTCCCCTGAGCCTCCTCTTCTCCAGGCTAAACAATCCCAGCTCCCTCAGCCTCTCTCCATAGGGCTGTGCTCGAGGCCTCTCCCCAGCCTCGTTGCCCTTCTCTGGACACGCTCAAGCACCTCAATGTCCTTCTTAAATTGAGGGGCCCAGAACTGGACACAGGACTCAAGGTGTGGCCTAGCCAGTGCAGAGTAGAGGGGGAGAATGACCTCCCTGCTCCTGCTGGCCACACTCTTCCTGATGCAGGCCAGGATGCCATTGGCCTTCTTGGCCACCTGGGCACACTGCTGGCTCAAGTTTAGGCAGGTATCAATCAACACCCCCAGATCCCTTTCTGTTAGGCTGCTCTCCAGCCACTCCCACCCCGACCTGTAACTCTGCATGGAAGATCTTTCCTGGAATTCAGTTGTGCATTGGTTTTATGGAAATATGCACACATTCTAAAATAACATTTTGGTTTTGCTATTATTTGCTTTCCTTTTCCAAAGGGCTTGTGGCAGTTCCTGCATCATTAACGCTAGAAGCTGATAAAGCTTTCAAGTAATTACTAGTGGCGAGTCTAAATAGATAAAATGGAATTTGGTTTCCAACACTGAATGCTTTCTTTCAAGAGGATTGATAAGCAATTCCTTTGCAGCTTTCTGACTTGAGCTGTAGAAAACCTTTTCCTTTAAAGCTGGTTATCCAGCTGGAAAGCAAGCCCCGGTTAGCATGTAGCTAATGTTTGACTCAAGATGTGTTTTAGATTTCAAGGACTAGCCTGGGATGTATGCACTGCCTGAGGAAAGGAGAGTGATGTAACCACCAAGGGAGAAAGTTGATGAGCAACACAAAAGAATGAATCATACAAACACACCTCATTGTCCAAGGCTGCTCAGAAGGAAATTGTAGTATAACTGAAAGTGTGCATTACAAGAGGGCAGGTACTGCACACGCTGGGGAATTGGAGCGTGCTTTGAAGGGTTGCAAGTGAATGAATGGTGGCTGCTTCTGAAAGCTCTCTCTTGGTAATGTACTGCTAGTACATTAAGAAATGTCTTCCTTAAAAATGTCCTCCTTGTGAAGTCTGAGCTCTGTCGATAGAGGTGGGAAAAAATTGTTAATCTGTGTCTTTTACCTGAAGATGCTTTTAATTCCTGTCCATTAAGGGAGAAAGTTACCAACACTCAAGAAACCACTTATACCACATCATAGAATCATAGAATCATAGAATGGTAAGGTTGGAAGGGACCTCAAGGATCATCTAGTTCCAATCCCCTGCCATAGGCAGGGACACCTCCCACTAGTACAGCTCACTCAAGGCCTCCTCCAACCTGGCCTCCAGGGAGGGAGCAGCCGCAACCTCCCTCAGCAACCTGTGCCAGTGTCTCACCACCCTGACTGTAAAGAACTTCCTCCTAACATCCAGTCTAAATCTTCCCTCTGCCAGTTTAAACCCATTACCCCTTGTCCTGGCATTGCAGACCGTGTAAATTGTCTCTCTTCAGCCTTCCTGTAGGCCCCCTTCAGATACTGGAAGGCATCCCTAAGGTCTCCTGGAAGCCTTCTCTTCTCCAGGCTGCAGAACCCCAACTCTCTCAGTCTGTCCTCATAGGAGAGCTGCTCCAGCCCTCTGATCATCTTTGTGGCCCTCCTCTGGACCCACTCCAACACTTCCATGTCCTTCCTGTACTGGGGGCTCCAGAACTGCACACAGTACATCATGCAGCAGCTTTATATTGGGGGAAATATATTTTGACAGGAAATAGGAACTTTATTCCTTTATACGATCTGTGGGACAATTCAACACATCTCAAACTAAAACGGGACTTGTGCAATGCATGGGAGCAGAGTGCTCAGCAGGGACCTGTGATGCTGTGAAGCTCCCCTCACATGGGCAAGTCTATTAACCAGATCTTCCCAAGCATCCCTTTCCACCGCATCTCTATTCTTCTTTTACCCTTCACTTTATGACACTCCAACTTGTGTGCAGCAGTGTGTGTGCTACTGTGATGCAGAGACCCCCAGTACAACTGGAAAGATCTCATAGAGAAGAGAAGAAGGGAGAATGCAAGGGCTTCTCTTCTTCCCTGGGGAGAATCTCCAGGATGCCTTGCAGACTGCAAAACAGAGAGGATCTGGTGAAGGAATTAAAAAGCCAGAAAAATTAGTTTCTGACTGACTGCTCAAAAAGCTTTCTATCTCTGTAGTACATCCTTCCAGGATGTTGTGACATGGATGGGACCCACAAAATATTTCGCATGTCTGTCTCAGGAGGTGGTGCAGAACTGTTTCCCAGCAGATGATGACTGCCTCATGAACATCAACTGTGAGATGGACCTGAGCATCTGATGAGAGTTAGGAAAGGAGAAAGTCGAGGAGATGCAGGTAATAGACTCTTTTTGGTGGTGCCCAGTGACAGGACAAAGAACAATAGGTGTAGGCTAAAACAAAGGAGGTTCCACTACAACATGAGGACACAGTTTATGGTGAGGGTGACTGAGCACTGAAACAGGCTTCCCAGAAAGGCTGTGAAGTCTCCTTCTCTGGGGACTTTCAAAACCCACCTGGGTGCATTCCTGAGCAGCCTGCCCTAGATGGTCTTGCTTTGGCAGGAGGGTTGGACTTGATGATCTCTGGACACCTCTTCCAACCCCTAGCATTCTGTTACTCTGTGATTCTGTGACAGGTGTCTTGAGCTCCTGCCTCTCCCAACTTTGTACATGAATTAAGCACAGGGTACAGAATGACCCTTAGGATCCTAGCAGTGTTACAGGAGGTGTGCTGACCCAGAAAGTACTAATGTTCCTCAGGAGATCTGCTGCATTACTCACCTCTTGTGTAAACTTTAAATAGGAATTACTGTGAGGGATTATTGAGCTAAGTCCTAGGAAGAAGCACAGAGGATGCCTTTTTCTTGCATTTATTAAACTTTAGAGAGACACTGACATGCAAAATTACACACTCCAAGCATCCTGGGCAGACAGAGAAACTCTGTCTGTGTTAATGAAGGCAGGCCTGTAAGATTTGCTGCATTTACAACATTGAACATCCAGACTGGTTTATGTTCAGTAGTATGGAAAAGAAAACACAAAATAGACAGCTTTATTTTTCCAATAAATGACTTTGGGTGGGAATTATTACTACTTGGACCAGAGCAAGGATGGAATATCTTTAATCTTGTAGAAGTGAAGGAGTAAAATGTTCTAGTTACGTTCTGCAGGGACTTGCTGGAAGCATTCTAGAAGCAAATAGGCTTCTTTAATATATCTGTTTTCCTATTTGCCCCAATTCATCACTCCTGAATGAGCACTGGGATAGTGAGGACTTTGAGAACTCACTCTGGTAATGCTGCAAAAAACCCAGATGCTGTCCTGGCTATTGTACTCCAGCAAGGAAAATGTGGAGAATTCAGAGTTTGTGTTCTCTCTTTTCTCTCTCCTCGTTTATTACCCATCTTTATTGTCATATTTCCTTTGATTTCATTCCCAGGGATGTGTATTTACATGCATGTGGTAAGTATCCTGAATTTTTGACCAAGAGAGTGTTTTCTAAAGTCCCTCCAGATTACTTTTGAGGGATGCCTCTGTTGTAACATTGGAATAAGGGTGGTGGTAAGGGACAGTTCTTGGGACTTCAGGGACTTTCATCCTTTCACTGGCAGAAGGCAGGCCTCAGAGACAGCCAAGGCAGTGCCATGGACCATTGATTGCAAGGCACTTCATCTTGCCTAAGGGATACTATGGTGACTGGTTGTCTGGTGCTAGAAGCAAGGCTCTGGGAAGAGGAGAGGACCCTTGTAAAGCTCTTGTCAACTCTCACCCATGGCATCAACTGCCCTACTGTCTTCTGGGTCTCATGAACTCTTCTTCAACTTCTCTCTTACCTTCCTGATCTGTTCTTAACCTTCTCTTTTTATTGACAAGGTTTCTTTCAGTGCCACTCGGGAGCAGTCAGGGGGTGGGGAGTGTGTGTGTGTGTGTGTGTGTTGAACATGAAAAAATTAACATCTGGTGGCTGAGACATCCTAGTGTCTTCGATTTTTTCCACAAGTTCTCTTAGGTAATTGCCTCATTCAAATCCTGAAGAACTGCTCCACCTCTAGGTTAGATAATTAAGTGCACATAAATCCAAGCTCTGCCTTTCTGCTAAAAAAAAACCAAAAAAAACCCAAAAAACCAAAAAAAACCAAAACCAAAACCCAAACCAAATCAACAACAAAAAGCCAAAAAAAAAAAAACCAACCAACCAAACAAACAAAACCACTAAACAACCCAACCCCAAACTTCTAACCATTCTGTCCTGTAATCAGTTGCTTATAAAAACTGAAAGGTGGAAGCAAGCCTACAGAGATAATACAAAATCATCTCAGGTTCTCTGTACAGTGAGCAAGCACCAACATGGTGCCAACGTTTTCTGCTTTCCTCTCACACTTTTTGTAGCTTGGCTGTTTGAATAGCAACGTGAAACTGAGTAGGAGTGGGAAACTGAATGTACTTAGCTTAACTGTCCCAAGTGGGACCTCTTCAAGGATTAATCTGTTAAAAATGCAAAAGCATCCAGAGGACACTAGGATGACATAGACTTATCCATGTTTGCATATTCAGCTTGGCAGATCCTGCAGAATTTAGCTTTTTAAAGGTCCCTACGATCATAGAATCATAGAATGGTAAGGTTGGAAGAGACCTCAAGGATCATCTGGTTCCAACCCCCTGCCATAGGCAGGGACACCTCCCACTAGTACAGCTCACTCAAGGCCTCATCCAACCTGATCTTGAACACCTCCAGGGAGGGAGCAGCCACAACCTCCCTGGGCAACCTGTTCCAGTGTCTCACCACCCTCACTGGAAACAACTTCCTTCCAACATCCAGTCTAAATCTTCCCTCTGCCAGTTCAAACCCATTGCCCCTTGTCCTGTGGTTGCAAGACCTTGTCAATAATCCCTCCCCAGCCTTCCTGTAGGCCCCCTCCAGATACCGGAAGGATACTGCAAGGTCTCCTTGAAGCCTTCTCTTCTCCAGGCTGCAGAGCCCCAACTCTCTCAGCCTGTCCTCATAGCAGAGCTGCTGCAGCCCTCTGATGAGCTCCTTAAAAATGTCTTAAACCCCAAAGTCACCCTGGGGAGCAGAGAACACCATAGCACATCACACAGCCTGTGCATAAAGACACATTTCCTTTCACATCTTGTCAATAGCAAAAAGGTGAAAGGGTTTTAATTCAGAGGCTCCAGGCTGATGTTTAACACAGAGGTGTTAAAATCTTGTGGAAATTACCTGGGAACTGTTTGGTTTGTTTTTTTTTTTCATTTTTATTAAAAAGATAAACAAAGGCAGAGAGATGGGCAGCAGGTAGCACCATGTGTGACAATTTAATAACAGGGCTTTTTTGAGGTTGCAATTCCCGTGGTACCACCAGATTTCTCCTTGCTGTAGGTGGTTAATTATAGCATCTGCAGCACTCCCAGCAGTGGAGCAGAGGGACAAAATGTGGCCTCTTTCTGCTAGACTTTTCTCCTCTCAGGCTCCTCTCCCCCTCCTCCCTGGAAGATAAAGAAGCAAATCCCAATTTAGTCATCAAGGTCTGAGACATGTGGTGAATAATTCAACTCCTCATCTTCACACATAGACAGCTGCATAAACAAACTCAGCTGTTTCTGCAAAGCCCACAAATACATTTCCCAATGTTTTTTAGGCCTGGGATATATTGCTGTAATTGAAAAAAAAAAGTGTGAGATGGAAGGAAGGGAGGAAGGGAGGGAGGGAGGAAGGGAAGGAGGAAGGAAGGATGGAAGGAAGGAAGGAAGGATGGAAGGAAGGAAGGAAGGATGGAAGGGAGGGAAGGAGGAAGGAAGGATGGAAG
>VWZE01024166.1:77725-87799 GCA_013396675.1 Eubucco bourcierii | reverse complement strand
CTGGGTCATTTTACAAAGCGGGGGGGGGGGGGGCGGGGAACTCCCAAACCATCACAACAAGACAAGAGCTTCCTGACAATAGTCTGACAGTGTGTGTGGAGGGGGTCTTTCTTTTGATTTGTCATGATTTCTCAGTTCCTGAGTTGTCAAACATCAGGCCTTTGTGTTTAGCTGGATACAGCAGAGTCTGCTTGCAAGGAGGCAGCATTTACAGATCTAATGTTATTCTTCTGATTGGAAGAGCATCCCTACAGTGCTTTGAACTTGAGCTGACTGCTGGCTCCAGCACTGATAGAAGAGAGCAACAAGAAACTGGTCAGGGCTCCTGCAGGTCTGGCACCCACTTACATCTGTGCTACACCACATACTTGGTATCTGCCTTTTCCCCAGCCAGTTTGTGATGGTTTGGGAGTTCCCCACCCCCCACACTTTGTAAAATGACCCAGACTAGAACTCAGCCGGCTGGAAGTTAAGGACTGAAGCTCTATTTACAGCTCAGCACAATGTACAAGCAGAGATATACACAACATGCAGGAATATATATAGAAATACACAAATTAATGGGAATACAGAAACACAACTCCCCTCCCAGAAATCAGAGACCCCAGGAGGGCTCCCAACCACCCTTCCACCTTCTCCCCACCCCTGTACATTACCCCAAGGTTTGCCTTATGTGCAAGGTAAATTAGGATGATCAGCCAGGGGGGTTAGAAGAAAAGTGGTTAGTAAAAATTAATGGGCAAAGGAGCCAGAGCCAGAAGCTGCTGGACCGCCCCAGCTGCTGTTCTCCCAGCAAGAGACAGACAGAGAATGACTTATCTATAATTTGGTTATTTTTCCCAAAACAATTCTTAACAAGCCTATGAGTGGACATCACCATTGTTTTCCTTTCACAACCTAGTGTAATTTTCTCTATTAAAATATTCTAATTAGCCTCAAACCAGCACACAGTTCTTGCTTGCGCAGTGGTTGTGTAGCTGTGTTGCCTGTGGTGACTGGGGTTTGCCAGCAGCTACATCACAATGCTACAGACAGACAGAATGGGATCTTCTGTCTGAACATCTGCCTTTCAAAGAGCAGTGTCTGTGGCAAGAGTATGAAGCCTACTCCAGGGACATTAATTTTTTTCCCCTCTCTTTCCCATCAATTGCTTGGTGGTTTTTAAATCATAGCTATTTTTGAAAGATACGTAGGAGGTGTTCCTGGGTTTACAAGGATAGCAGCTGAAAACAAGTTTTAGAGCACTTAAGAGCTTCATGTTCCATGACTATATGAAGCCTCACAGGAGTGCTCAAACTCACAAGCTTCTCATGCTTTGGAACACCAGAAATGGCTCCCGGCCCAAACCAATACTTCACACAGCAATTGCATGTATTTTTTCCCTCCTTATCCCTATAAATATTGCCTCACCTGACCTGAAGTGCCCAGACAAAACAGCCACCTCACCAGGCAGGGCACCCTGCCAGTTGCCCACCCAAGCATCATGTTGATTGTTTGGCAACCCAAGTGGTTATAAATCCCCTCCAGGAGTAGATGTGATGAGCAAAGCTGCCAAATTTGGGTAGTAGTATCTGGATTCCTGAAGGGCTATTTTGTTGATGTGATTTGAATACAAGTGAGTGAAGTTTGAGCATTTCCACTGTGCTGGGAGCACTGTCCCTTGTGAAGGAAGCCAGGTACTGTAACCCCATGCCTCCCTGTCATTTCCATGCCCATGCCCAGCAGTAGTCTGCAGCCTTGGCTTTTGGCAGCCTGGAGCAATCTTGCTTCCAAGTGCCCTCCTGTCCTCCTCTGTCACCAACTTTTAAGCTATTTTTCCACCTCTAGAGGACACTGTGGCCTGCTGTATGCTTGCTCTTCTGCCGTGCTCCGAAGGCAGTAGCTCCGTTCAGTGGCTGCCTGGCAGAGATGGTACAAATCGGTGGTGGTCCCGGCAAACTCAGATTAGGAAGGGGCAGATCGGCCGTGCAGACTGGAGTAGTTCTGTCACCAGCTGCTTAGTGTCAGGGATATTTGCACCTCTTCACCTGCTCTGTCATCCTGCAAACCCATGAGACCCTGCTGCTCTCTGGGTCTGGCCAGGATGAGGCAGGCACCCAGAAGCACTTTACAAATGCGGGAGGTTGTTGTCTTGCTCTCAGCACACTTCTGTCCAGAGAGACTCTACATTTTTGTCTTTGCAGGGATGTAATTCTCTCTCTGGGCCTCCAATTTTGATCACACTGCAGTTTCCTCCCATCTGTGATGAGTGTCAGATGGGAAGCTGCGAGGTTGAACCAGGAAGGTCTTTTCTTTTAATGTAGGATCTCAGGCTGCTACTGAACTTTGAGTTCTGGAGTTCTGCATGTTGCTGGTGACAAACTGTGGATTGCAGAGCAGGGAGGCAGGTGGGAGGGGTATGATGAAGGCATGACTTTATTGCCTGCAAATAAGGATGAACCTCATGAGGTTCAACAAGACCAAGCGCAAGGTCCTGCAGTTGGGTCGAGGCAATCCCAAGCACAAATCCAGGCTGGGCAGTGACTGGCTGGAGTGCAGCCCTGAGGAGGGGAACTTGGGGGTGCTGGTGGACAAGAAGCTCAACATGAGCCAGCAGTGTGCACTTCCAGCCCAAAAAACCAACCACAGCCTGGGCTGCATCAGGAGAAGTGTGGCCAGCAGGTCAAGGGAGGTGATTCTCCCCCTCTACTCTGCTCTGGTGAGACCCCACCTGGAGTACTGCATCCAGTTCTGGAGTCCCTGCTACAAGAGGGAGGTGGACATGCTAGAGCATGTCCAGAGAAGGGCCATGAGGATGCTCAGAGGGCTGGAGCACCTCTGCTATGAGGACAGACTGAAAGAGTTGGGACTGATCAGTTTGGAGAAGAGGAGGCTCCGATTTGACCTTCTTGTGGCCTTCCAGTATCTGAAGTGGCCTATAAAAAAACTGGGTTGGGACTTTTTAGGCTCTCAGGTAGCAACAGGACTAGGGGGAATGGAGCAAAGCTGGAGGTGGGGAGATTCAGACTGGACATGAGGAGGAAGTTCTTCAGCATGAGAGTGGTGAGAGCCTGGAATGGGTTGCCCAGGAAGGTGGTTGAGGCCCCATCCCTGGAGTTGTTTAAGGCCAGGCTGGATGAGGCTCTGGGTAGCCTGATCTAGGGTAGGGTGTCCCTGCCCATGGCAGGGAGGTTGGAACTGGGTGATCCTTGTGGTCCCTTCCAACCCTGACTGATTCTATGATTCTATGGTTTTTCTCACATTATCTTAGCTTTGATTTTTGAGAGAAACTGGGGGTGGTGGGCTGGAATGGTTTCCTCTTCAAAACATTTGCCAAAGTCAGACATATCCTTAGTTTCCAAGTATTTTGTGAGGTAGAGCAGCATCAAAACAGTGCAAGTAGTCACTGTTATTTTCTTCTCACAGCCAAGGATTTAATTTCTCTCACTAAAATATTCCAATTAGCCTCAAACCAGTACACCTGGGCACAAGACAACAGCGACAAAGGCAGAAGCTGATTGTATTGCTCCTGCTCTGACACTACAGAAACCATCTGCAGAAGTCCTGTGGAACAGGAGTCACTGGGGTCACTACCCAGCGCAGAGATGTTACCATACCATCACAAGGTGCACCCAGTTTTCCAGTGCTGCTTTGCTACCTTGTGTCAGTGATCCACACCTCACCTCTGCCAAGCAGGTGGATGTGGTGTGGCAGCATCACTCTGGGTGAGTAGTGCAGGCACTGACGTTTCCCACAGATGCTTTTCTCTGCAGCTCTCAGGACACCTGCTGACCCTGGAGAGTCTTGAAACAATGTGGGTTTCCTGGCCCCCTGTTTGGTTTTTCCTCTTCTATGAAAATATATGCTAGAATATCTGCACTGTTTTCCAGTTGCTTTGTCCTAGTGTTAGCCAGTGTGCTACGTCTGCAAGGGAACCCAGAGCAGTGGAAAGTCACGGTGAAAATAAGGTGATTTAAAGGGAGATGTGAAGCAAAACCTGCTTCAGAGCAATGCAAGAGTTTCTCACCTGAGCTGGGTAGGTTTCTCTCAACAGTGGGTCTCCTCAAGACTTTTTAACTCTTTCCTTGCCAGACTCTGCACTTGTACCCTACCCCACCCAATACTCATAGACTGACCTACTGCTTCCCATCCACATCTTTCCCTGAGCTCAATAACTAAGGGAAAAAAAGGAGGCTGATGAGACACTGGAACAGGTCACCCAGGGAACTTGTGGGTGCTCCCTTCCTGGAACTGTTCAAGGTCTGGCTGGTTGGAGCCTTGAACAATGCAGTCTAGTCCCCTGCCCATGCCAGGGGGATTGGAACAAGATGATTTTTAATGTTTCTTCTAACCCAAACCATTCCATAAGCTGATGGAATTATCTTTGAGACCAACATCTGTTTTAAAAATGGTACTGTCAGAAACGTGGCTTTGCTTCCTAGCCTGCAACTGTCATGGGATAGCCTGTATGAGCCTGATTTCAGTGCCATGGCCAATGTTTCTACTGCTGTTCATCACTTTCTACAGAAGGAAAACAGTCTAAAACACATCTTCCACAACCTAGTTACTTCTTACCAAACAAATACAATGAAGTGCTTTAAATGCCAATACAGGGCAGCTTCTGCAGCTCACTGAATCACATTCGTGAGTTGTGATTTTTACACCCTGCTCCAACTTCTCTATATCCTTTTTTTACAAACGTAAGGCAAGACAGAACAAAATATTTCAGTCTGTGGCCTTGCCAAAACTGTGTCCAGAGTTAAAAATCACGATGGGAGGAGGTTTTTGTAATTGTTTTAAAAACCCGTGGCCTAATGGTAACATTTAGCAGTCTTTCTTAATACAGTTCCTTTTGCTACCTCAAATATAGTGACTAAATCCTTTCCCCTAAAACATTACTGTCTGAGGTCGGATTAAAGCTGTGAAGAATGTGTGTGGAAATGGTTCTGGTAAGCGATTGTCCATGGGAACTGGGAACTGTCAGTGTTTACATTTTAAAACATTTCCCCAAAGGGTTTGATGTGCAGTATGGAGAACTTTATTTTCTACAGGAGCCAGCTGAGTCAAGCAGCTGTGGGTAGGAGGAAGGGTCAGGGTGGGGAATTTTAGGATAGGCTTGTCTAAAACTGCAAGAGGGAATATGCTTGAAAGCAGACAACTGTCCATGTGCTGGCACTCCCCATGCAAACAGACGGAGATCAAAACTCAGGCACACTGTTTCTTTGCGGCTGCTGTCTCACAGGACATCCTCTGGCTGGCGTTTGATTGACTGGCAAGAAGCAGGATTTCGTGTTCACTACTACTGCAGGCTCATTCATTTGGTAACACTATCTGTGATCCTCCTTGAAATCCCCCAAAACAACTGCTAATAGCCGGGTCCCAGGAAAAGCGATCCGGCAGGGCCAGCCCGTCGGGAGGCCAGTTGCCTAGCACTGTGCTGGCTGTTGTGAAACAGTTGGCCGAGCCATCAGACTCACTCAGCTTACATGAATTAAGTAATCTCACAGCCCTGCAGAGAATATTAGTGAGGAATTTCCATATTGCAGCTCTTGATATTCCCGCCTCGCAGCCCTGCTGCCACAAATACAAGGCTTTGGCTGAGCAGGCAGTAATTTGATATTAAATGAGGTTCTTATTAAGCAGATGCAATGAAATAGGGCAGAGGTTTTATATTGCATTAGTCGACTAAATGCTTTTTATTAGCATTCATTAGGATGAGGAATAACTGAGTGTAGGGTATTCTTTAGACAGAGCCTGACCTTTTGGAAGGAGGGTAATTAAGAAGCTAAGAGCTTGGGAATAGGAGCTAGGCCACACACGGCAAGCCTACAGCAACTCGCTCTCTGCCTCTTCTGGGAACCATCTCTACGAGAGCGGTCGTGAGGAAACTTGGTGGCTGGTTTTCTGGGCCTGGAGATGAAACTCATCTTTGTCTCATTCTCCAGGTGTTAATCTGACAAATCACAAAAGGCCTCTTAGAAAGTAAACCATTTGTGCAGGCACACGTTGCTCTGTCTTTTGGGTCGAGCCTATTGCGCTCTCAGCCATGCAAACGATGCTGCTCTTTAGTTTTCTTATTGTTTTAATGGAGCTTCTTAGGAAAGGTGGTATGAAAGGAGGTAACAGCTCTGCCTCTCAATTCTGACCTGTTAGCAAACACATACAAACATACTTGTTTGGCTTGTCTGGCTTCACTGAGGTAGCGAATCACGTCAGTAACCTCAGTGAATCGTGTCAGTATCTTCCACATAAGGATACCCCTCCTCTAAATGGGAAATGGAGCCAAGAACTGATAGAAAAGCCACCCAGAAATCACAGCTGCTTCTCTGCCAGCCCAGGCTGGTTTTATAACAGGAAAGTGTGAACTGTGTTATCCAGCTTGCTTTTGGCCTGTTTAGGTTTTTCTGTATGAAGTTTCCTCTCCATTTCTCCTTAGCCTGTGAACTGCAATCAAGAAATTGTTCTGCTCTCCTCCATGCACACTTTTATCCCTCATTATTAGATGCCCTACACCCTTTATGCATGAGGTTGTCTCTGTAGACATTCCAAACCTTCCTGAACGTGTTCCTGAGTGATTTACTCTAGGTGATCTTTCTCTAGCAGAGAGGTTGGATTAGATGATCTTCAGTGGTCCTTTCCAACCCCTACCATTCTTTGAGTCTGTGAGATGCTTTACCAGCCTCAGGTGATTTTGTCTTGGCAGGATTCATCAAAAAGGAGAGTCATTGTTTTATGATAATTCTCAGCGGTTGGTGTGTGTGTGTGGATTTGTGGGTGGGTGACCTGTGTCTTTTTTGCAGTGAACTCATATTGCTGTGGCCTGGACATGCTATAATCCTCCTGAATTTGAAAATATCCCCTAAACTTAACTAATTTGGGAAGAGAGAAAGTTTGGTCAATGCTGAGGGCAACCTCTCTAAATAAATGTGATAAGTGACCATTGTGAGTTCTCATGAGTCCTGATGATTCAGAAGTACACTGGTGGTTGCCAGCTGCCTGGTCTGTTCCTGAGCTCTTTGAAGCCTGTTCACAAGTACATGCAGATCTTCCATTTCTCTAGTGCTGAAGTGTGGGTTCCACCTGTGAAGAGAGACTAGGGTTTCCAGGTCAGGGATCTGGCTATATTCCTCTTTTCTAGAAGGAAGGATGAAGGTTGAGCAGAGCAAGCTTCAGCAACAAGCTGACAGGTCTGCCTGTAGCATTAGTTCTTATAAGAGCAACCACAAAGCAGCTGTTGTGGGGGAGGAGATGAACAAGTGGGAAGTAATCACTTAGTGGGAGGTGCCATTCTGGTTGGAGTTGGAGGAGCCTATTCTTTCTCCAAACTATGGGAAAGGAAACATCTTGATCTGGAAAATGAAAGAGGGCTGCACCTGCAGTGGAGGTGTGTGACAAGACTTACATGGGGTCAAAACAAAAAACCCCTCAGCAAGTTCAAAATGGTATCTAAAAGTGCCCATGATCTTTATTTCACACTCGTGCTGCTCATGCACCCTTGCAGTTGCCAGGACCTGGCAGAGGTAGCTGCCTACATCATGCCAGCTGGTATGTGTGAACCCAGTGGTAGACTTGGCTCTCCCTCTGTGGCTGTCATGCTGCTTGGCCCTCCAGCTGTGTGTGCAGGACCGATGGTATCTTTGGCACCCTTTGTGCAGACACAGAACTAGGCACACAGATATTTGAAGGCTATTTCCTTGGGAGAATTTTTTTTCTTTTTTTTTTTTTTTTTTTTTTTTTTTCTGTTCTAATTCACTAATGAAAATCAAACATAAGTGTATTCACCAGGGCAGCTTGCAGCATGTATGAGCAGCTAAGGTAGGTGTGAGAGGAGCAATGAACCAAGACCAAAGATGGAAAACTGTACCTTCAGGGGTGAATTACTGAAACTATACAGTTTCCTGGCTGAAACCGTTTTCTTGGATTGAGGCAGCCTTTTAATGATGACATAACCAAGGAGCAGTCCAGCATTTCCATTTTATTCTTGTTTAGCACTTAATTCTTCCAGCAAGCCCAGACTTGATACAAGTTTCCTAGTACCATTGTTCACAGTTGCCTTTACTTTGTTAATTTAATCCAGTACAAGGAATTTCCTATTGGGTATTCTTGTTTGAGGTGTCTTGCTTGGCTTCTTGGTGGCAGGTGGTCAGCTGGGATGTTGGTTTTTTTGGCCAGTCTAACTCACAATTAAAGGAGGTGCTTTTAGCCACTGTGCTTAACCAAAGAGACAGGAACAGAAGAGTACCAGGTGAACAAAATGGGGAAACTTATTTCCTTTATCACATCATGGAGCATTTGTGGGTGATGAGTTTCATATAAGGTGCTTTTAGCCACTGTGCTTAACCAAAGAGACAGGAACAGAAGAGTATCAGGTGAACAAAATGGGAAAACTTCTTTCCTTTATCACATCATGGAGCTTTTGTGGGTGATGAGTTTCATATGATAACTAGGCCACGTGGTAGCTATCTTATAGCTGATTGAGCACTGTCTCAATGCAGTGTTCATTTGTAAGCATCACTCTGATATTTAGCCATATTGCTTGACTGGACCTGCTCAAAGCTTCAGATTCCCTGTCATCAGCATGTGCATTGCTTATAAAGTGTATTGATATCAGGATCCATAGGTAGAGCATTTTCAAGTATTATCATGGCTAACGGCACAGAGCAGAAATGTATTTGGAGAGCCCTGTGGGTATGGTTCTCTTCACAACCTTGTGTGACACATTTCATTTGGTCCAGAGATGCAGGGCCCCTCTACCAAAATTTTAAAATATATTTAATCTTAAAATACTGTCTTTCTTAAAATATGTTCCTGCTGACATGAATACCCTGGAGTGAGACATGAAAGTCTGTTTCCTTCAGTTATCCTTTCCTATGAATATTTGACTCCTGAAAGCCTGTGAAGGGTCAGGACTGAACTAAACTCGGTCTTAAATGTGAATGGTTATCCACAGACATAAATTTGCAGCATTTGCCCAGCTCCCAGGGTGGGGGAAGCCTTTCTTACATTCATCATTAATTTGCCTTTTTAATATTTCTTCTTCTGCATGTGATTTCCCTACCACCATTCCTAAATGTTTCTCTTCTTCTACGACAGTAGTGTTAAAATACTGAAGTGACAAAGCTGGACGGCCCTTGGTTTTCCACTTTTGAGTGTTCTCTGTGGGTAGCATAGCCTGTGGCCTTCACTGTTTTGATAGCTGCTAGGTCACATTACCTGTCTATTCCCTGGCATTGTAGTAGCAACCTGGCAGGTCAGCTATTTCAATGCTATTTCCCTTTGCTACCTGGCACCAGCCATACAGCATTTTTATATACTGAATTATTTATGGACTCATAATTATTTAGCATCAATATGTCAACGTTACAATGCCCCTGTTGGCCATAAAGGAGCAAAATCTTTCTTTAATTAAAATTACATGGTCCGTGTCAACTTTCCTTGGACCCAACCTTTTAAAACTGAGTTGGGAGTTTGAATTCCAAACCAAATACCTGTATTTTAAGCAAAGACTAAATACAGAGCTTTCTTTCAGCGAGACCGGTCTTGGAAGCCAATAATTTTATGTGTTTTAGGGAGGTTTATGTTATACTGGGGAGTTTACAATGGACTTCATTGAACTGTAGACCACAGTGGCAGTATTTTTTTTATAAGCAGCTTCTAATAAGGAGGAAGCAGCATATAATTCAGACTGTCAGTGTTCCTGTCTGAAGACAAAAGCTTAAGATGCTTCAATGATGGTTTGAAAAAAGAGCTGGATCTTGAGAGCAAGCTGGTAATGGAGGTTGTAGGCTTGCTTGCTTGAAATAATGCACAGCTATCCTTTTTTGGGAAAAATAAAAGTATTGCATCATTTGGATTGGAGAAATATACTGAAACACCATATAATTTAATTACACGACCACCCTGCAAGTTCCATGAGCCAGACTCAATCCTGGCATAAGCGGGTGCAAATCCCTCTGGGAATTGCACCCGCTTAGGCCAAAGCTATTTGATCCAGTAGGAGGTTTCTTTCTTTCTCCCTGAGACCTTGAAGGTATGGAGATCCTCTTCATACTGTGCTGTACTTGGAGCTATTTGCTGCTTTTTTTTTTTTTTCTT
>VWZE01024166.1:57907-74953 GCA_013396675.1 Eubucco bourcierii | reverse complement strand
CCCTTTCCCTTTCCCTTTCCCTTTCCCTTTCCCTTTCCCTTTCCCTCTTTCCCTTTCCCTTTCCCTTCCATGTTATGCCTGCAGGTTAACCAAATGTTTAAGACTTCACTCAAAGAAGGCTTCTTTCCACATAAAGAAAGTGACATCTCAGAGCAAATAAGAATAATACAGTCTTTGGGAGACGGGACTTCTGAAAAAAAAAAGATACTTACACCTGATTTCTTTTAAACTAAAAAACACTACCTAGATAAGATTAGCTGCTTGTTGTATGCATTAAGAGTATCTCCTGCTATGCATTAAGAACATGTGCAGTCTCACAAAGACCACAGGTAACATGGAGTAGTGTAGAAGGTGCAGCAATGTTGATTCAAAGTTTCTGGGCTTGTAGGGCCTCTTGGATAGCTTTGAGTCACTCTGATGAGCCACAGCAAAGCAGCATGTGTCTGCCAGGAAAGGCATAACCATGACTTTCTATTTGCAGAACTTTCTTGTGAAGTTTTCCTTGAGATGCAAATCCAGCAAGACTTTACATATGATGTCTTCTGAAAGCAACAGCTAGTGTCAGGAGAAGCCTTGTTCTTTCTAAACACTGAGAAACAGGAGTTGCTACTAAGCAGAGAGGAAATGAAAGGCAAAATACACATCAAACAGGTATGAAAAGTTTATGAAAGGTATACATAGTAGTGACCTTCTTACAGTGACACAGATGTGCAGGCACCATCAGCCATTATCTTCAATGGGAATTGCTCACATGTGTCTTTGAACAGATAGAATCATAGAATGGTAAGGTTGGAAGGGACCTCAAGGATCATCTAGTTCCAATCCCCTGCCATAGGCAGGGACACCTCCCACTAGTACAGCTCACTCAAGGCCTCCTCCAACCTGACCTTGAACACCTCCAGGGAGGGAGCAGCCACAACCTCCATGGGTAACCTGTTCCAATGTCTCACCACCCTCACTGTAAAGAACTTCCTCCTAACATCCAGTCTAAATCTCCCCTCTGCCAGTTCAAACCCATTGCCCCTTGTCCTGTCATTGCAAGACCTTGTCAATAGTCCCTCCCCAGCCTTCCTGTAGGCCCCCTTCAGATACTGGAAGGCTACTATCAGGTCTCCTGGAAGCCTTCTCTTCTCCAGGCTGCAGAGCCCCAACTCTCTCAGCCTGTCCTCGTAGGAGAGCTGCTGCAGCCCTCTGATCATCTTCATGGCCTCCTCTGGACCCACTCCAACACTTCCATGTCCTTCCTGTGCTGAGGGCTCCAGAACTGCACACAGTATTCCAGGTGGGGTCTGACAAGATCTTGTCCCTAAATTGCTTTATGGCCAAAGAAACCTGGGCTCTGATTCAGGTTCAAATCACGTTCAGCATGGAAAATCCTGAACGTGGAGCCAGAACCTAGAGCAGCCCTTCAAAGAGGCAAACAGATCAGACCAGATTTTCTCTCTATCTAGAGCTCTCAGTCCTCATTCTCTGGCCTGGCACACCCCTCTGCTTCTCTCTTAATCGAAACAATTATTTTTAAAGGGATCTTTATTTCACCCAAGAGGATAGAGTGCAGGCAATCGGCTAGAGATGGTGCCTTGGAGCTGAGCCACCTGGGGCAAGAGTGAGACTACACATGGAGGGAAAAGGAGAATGCATCAAGTGACAGAGACACCCTTTTGCTGCAAGAGCCTGAGAGATTCATCCCAGAGACTCCCTAAGGTTTACATCTCCTCNTTTTTTTTTTGGGGGGGGGGGGGGGTTATTGTTTGTTTTCTTTTGCTATTTTTAACACAAGCAGATGTCATCATACACTTATTTCAGCACTGCTTGTCCTGCTGACAGTAGGGAAAGAACTTCTGTGAAGACTGTGCACCACTGGGCAAAGATTAGACTTTGAGGGACAAAAAAAAAAAGCCCAAAAATTGTGACCTGCCTTTGTACTGACAAAATAGTGAATGTGCTTACATTAGATTTATCTGCTGCTCTTTCTAGAGCACATTGTTCACTCCTGCTGCAAAACAGTTAAGTAACCAAATGAAGATGCAGTATGCTGTTACTGCATCCAGATAAAATTAATCCTACCACAAGCACCAGCCCAATCAGTTTAGGGTGAGGCAACCAAATAAATATATGGTGCAGTACAGCCAAGTGTCTGTCACTGAGATGTTATGTCAGTCTGAAACATGGGTTCACTGGTACCCTCACCTTTGGTTTAAAGCCCACCCTGCTGCAGCACAGCCACCAGGCTGTTGGCAAGCACAACCTCATTTTGAAATACACATTTTCATATTTAACAAGCAAAATCCTGTAAGACTTACATTGAAATGGGTATTTTTTACTTTGGCTTATAGGGGAAAAAAAAAAAACAAAACAAAAAAAACCAAAAAAACACCCAAAACCTTTTGGAAACTCAACCAAAAAGTCCTGTCTGTTTGAGTTTGTGTTTCTAACTCAATGCAGATGTGTAGGTCACTTAGAAACATATCCCTCCTGTGCTTCTGAACACGAGTAGAATCAATCCATCTAATGATTTCCAAACACTTGCACCCCTCAGAATGACCTGTTTTTTGAAAGAAAGCAACCATCTGTAGCACCTACTTGACAACAGGCCTTGGAGGATTTCTCATAACCAAGCTCTGCTTTTCCCAGCCGCCTACCAATGCCACGCAGCAACATTTTATTGAGGATCAGTCTCATAAAACATATTAATGTTTTGTTTTTTTTTTAAAAAGGTTCTCAACCCATCTGGAAGAAGTATATGAACAACTTGCCTACATATTGCTCCCTATTTTAATATGTTCCTGTTATTTCACAGAGGTTCTTTTACATCAGCTGGTTAGATGATTCTCTATGTTTGCATAGTCTCGTTTTAGCTGCCATTTGAGCACCACCAAGAAAGGGTTATCTGCTGCTATGCTTCTATAGGCCCTGCTCTGCTAACTTTCCTCTGCTGGGGACAAAGTTGTGCTCCTTGCTGTGTTCCAACTTTGCTCAGAGTCACAACCTTTCCGTTCACCTTTCTGTAGCTTCTGCCCTTGAGCAAATCACTTCCCCGGAGTTACAAATGACTCTGTATCAACCCTGAATCCTCACTGTCATAGAGCAAGCAAAGACATGAGATCAAGAAGGGTGAATCTAAGCTAATACTACAGTCTTTGCATGAATAAATGGTGGTTTGAATATATGCTAGTTTCTTGATAGTTTATTAGCTCTTGATCACCACCATACTTCCTATTTCTGTTTCCTGTTTTGAGCCTTGCTTGTTGCATCATTTTGAATCGATGCCACAGGTTTTGAGGGAGCAAAGTACTGAATTAACACAGCACCTCTTGGAGCATTCAGATAAAAGTCAAGGATTGGAGCTTACCATTCTTTCTTTATTTATTTAGACTAAAGTCAACCGACCTGACTGCAGTATCTGTGTGCTTCAGTCTCCAAAGGCACTAGAGTCAGAGGAATGCTCATGTTCTCCCTGACTCCCAGACTTTTCTGCAGAGAGATACTGCCAGCAAGGTGCTAATGAGAGCTGACTGTGTGGAGTCGATTTGTGATGCTGGCATCCACTCATCAGGAATGACAGCTCCATGAGCTTGTTTTATTTTAGCTATTAACAGAGAGAGATGCTTCTTTAAATAGCCCTGCAGTAGCAAGTAAAACCATTACCTAAATCAAAGGCAATTGCCTAAGTGTTTATTTATACAGCTGGAATACTTTAACTGCTGCATATCTGTATCATTAGCAAACTTTGACAGATACATGAGGGCATGACTTGGTGAAAGTACTGAGGAAAACTCAAGCTGCTGAGTTCTACAAGATCTTCATTAACTTCTCTGGGTTTAGCTTTCAGTGTCTTCAACTGAAAAATATTTGCCATGATCATGCTGGTTATCCTGGGATCTTGTCTATAGGCTACCCTTTTACTATTGTCTTGGATTCACCTCAAATCAAATTTTTGCCAAGGCTAATGCTGTCAAAACTTGTGAGGAGGTGTTAGCCTCACTCCAAAATGACTGCAGTCCAAATATTTGTCATGAAAATGAGAGGTAAAACAACTTTCTGCAGGTAATACTCACCTAAAAGCAGGGTTGGCATGAAAGTTGCAGTCACTTGACACCTGACTGCATCGTCAGCTTTTAAGGCAGTGTACTGACACAAACAGGAAAACAGAAAGTTCCAAATATTTGTCACGAAAATGAGAGGTAAAGCAACTTTCTGCAGTCTGCATTGTCAGCTTTTAAGGCAGTGTGCTGACACAAATAGGAGCACAGAAAGTTCCATGTAAACATAAGAGTGGCAGAGCACTGTTACAGGCTGCCCAGAGCAGTTGCAGAGCCTCCGTCTCTGAGGACATTCCAAACCTGCCTGAATGTGATCCTGGGTGATTCACTCTTGGTGATGCTGATCCAACAGGGTGCTTGGTCAGGATGATCTCCAGAGATCTCTTCCAACCCTTACTGGTCTGTGTGATTCTGTGTGTGTGTGAGAGTGAGATTTTCTCAAGAAGTACTGCAAGGGAAGCCAAGTATTCAAATAAAAATTACTCATTCCCATTTAAGAGCTTAGGGAAGAGAGGAAATGATGCATTAGACATCTGAAGCCAGCCGCTGCAAAGTCCTGGGCAACATGGAGAAAAGGGATCTAGAAGCCTACTCTTTATTGCAAGACATCCTCTGCCAAAAGTGTCTGTGCAGCAGCCTTCTGGTAGCTGCCCACATGTGGTACAGTGCCTTCCACAGGCCTCAGCCCAGAAGCTGGTGTGGCTGGTGGGGACGGCAGCTGCTGGCGCTGCTTTGAGGTTGAAGTATTCAAGCGGGCGCCTCACCTCACATGCCGAAGGAGCAGTTCAGAGGGGCTGGACCTGCAAATGGGTTCATAAAGCAGAAGGGGTTTTCAAAAGCACCAAGGGGCACTTAAGCAGTTACCTTCTAGCAACACCTTTGAAAGTCTCTCTTAACAAAGCTGTAACTTCACAAAGGCGCAAGGCGAGTTTCAGTTTGGAGCCTGCTCCCACCCCTGTTTGGCAGCATGGAATGTTTGCTAAAAAGCCACCCACCATTTCAGTCACCATGCTGCAGCCTCTCAACTCAAGGAATAATGTTTAACAGTGGGAATTTTATTATTTTAGCTTCGAAGGCTCTAAGTTCGTAAGCGAAACCTCCCCAAAATACCCAGCGAAAGTGCAAAACCAGAATAATCTTTGCACCCAGCCCACCTCTGAAATTTATTGGTTGCTTATATTGCTAACTGCCACTTCTGGGAGGAGTCCTATAAATAACCTTGACAATGTGTGGGCTTTGGGGAGAAAAGCATTGTATGAATAATGGTGCATTTGTAGCCCAGAGACTATGCGAGGTCCTTGCTTGCTACTCCTTACTGTGTTTATTCAGGAGAAACTACTCCAAGAGCTGGGTAAAAGCAAGCAAGGTATACTCTCATTAGTGTGGAGATGAGGAGTGGTCCAACTTTTTGTTATGTAGGCAAGGGCTGAATAGAAACAGATCTTCCAGGTCAGTAAACTTCAGTCCCAAAGCCTGGAAGATTATTTGTGGTGCATGTGTCACTTTGGAGGAAGACAGGAGAGATGCAACGATTTCTCCTTATACAGTAGGTCCTTCACTCCAGCAGCCCACGTGTTTTCCTGAAACAGTCCCATGTGGTTTTGATTATAATTCCTGTGTGTCTTCTGGTTAAAGAGGAGCTTGTCAACATGTCCAGGCTGCCTCAAACAGATCTTACTGGTTTGTTGGTTTTTTTGGGGTTTTTTTTCCCCAGTAAAAATGCAGCCAAGAGAGGAAAGAAGATGATACAGAGGAGTATTATTTCTTTAGAGGTTTGTTTGCTGCACCTTTGAGTACAGAGACCACAGTAAGGAAGACAACTTTGAGTTAAAATAGCACACAGATTGAAAAACGAAGGATTCCCTACTGAATTTGCCTAATTTTTGAAGTCCGTGTTCTTTTGTGCTTCCTTGATTCAATATTGTGCTGGTTTGAGGCTAATTGGAGTATTTTAATAGAGAAAATGACACTATAGGCTGTGAAAGGAAATCATGGTGATGTCTGCTTCGCTCATAGGCTTGCTGAGATGTTTAAGAGAAGTAACCAAAACATAGATAAGTCAGTCACTGGGGCACAGTGTCTCTGTCTAGCAGCTTCTGACGCTTTCTCCTCTCTGCTGAGTAATCTCACTAACCACTTTTCTTCTAACCCCCCTGGCTGATCCTCCAAACTCACCTTGTGCGTAAGGCAAACCCTGGGGTAAGGTACATGGGTGGGGAGAAGGTGGAAGGGTGGTTGGGAGCCCCTCCTGGGGTCTCTGATTTCTGGGAGGGGAGTTGTGTTTCTGTATTACCTTTAACTTGTGTATCTCTGTAACTATTCCTGTCTATAGTGTATATCTCTGCTTGTACATTGTGCTGAGCTGTAAATAGAGCTTCAGTCCTCAACTTCCAGCCAGCTGAGTTCTAATCTGGGTCATTTTACAAAGTGTGGGGGGGGGGCAGAGAACTCCCAAACCATCACACAATACCCAGTTCTTTCTATTAGCTATTCATTCCTCTCCATTTATCCAAACCACACAGCTTTATCAGGCTCAAAATACTTTTTTTTTCCTTTTCTTTTCTTTCTTCCTGACAAAACTAATTAGCACTGTTGATACAGCAAACTTTTGGACTTCTGACATCTCAGCAGCTACAACCACAATCTCAGCATACACTGAAGTAGAATAACTGCCCTGAACGTGCAGTCATGCAGTGGGCAACTACTCATGTTGCCACAATATCTCTTGTGAGTTTTACTCTTCCCTTTGTGTTGAGGTTACATGCAGACATCCAGCTGGTTCCCAGGATTATCCACAGTTAGTTATTTTGGTGTAAAAACTTCACTCAAACAATTTTTCCAATGAAATTCCTCCACAAGTATGTAACACAATGGCTTACAAGGTCTGAACCCAACAGTGTGTTTATCATAGAATCATAGAATGGTAAGGTTGGAAGGGACCTCAAGGATTATCCAGTTCCAAACCCCTCCAAGAGGCAGGGACACCTCCCACTAGCACAGGTCCCTCAAGGCCTCCTCCAACCTGGCCTTGAACACCTCCAGGGAGGGAGCAGCCACAACCTCCTTGGGCAACCTGTGCCAGTGTCTCACCACCCTCACTGCAAACAACTTCCTCCTAACATCCAGTCTAAATCTCCCCTCTGCCAGTTCAAACCATTGCCCCTTGTCCTGTCATTGCAAGACCTTGTCAACAGTCCCTCCCCAGCCTTCCTGTAGCCCCCTTCAGATACTGGAAGGCTACTCTAAGGTCTCCTGAAAACCTTCTCTTCTCCAGGCTGCAGAGGCCCAACTCTCTCAACCTGTCCTCACAGCAGAGCTGCTCCAGCCCTCTGATCATCCTCATGGCCTCCTCTGGACCTGCTCCAACACTTCCATGTCCTTCCTGTGCTGAGGGCTCCAGAACTCCACACAGTACTCCAGGTGGGGTCTGACAAGAGCAGAGTAAAGGGGCAGAATCCCCTCCCTTACCCTGCTGCCCACACTGCTCTTGATGAAGTCCAGGACTTGGTTGCTGTCTCGGTTGGCTGTTTATCTCTCTTCTTCAACAGAAGACTATGGAAGACTGCCTCCAGCAGTGTTGTGCCTCGTTACAGGTCCTTGTTTGTTTGCAGAGAAGGACTCAAGAAGTCCAGTCTGCCTGGAAGATTAATGTGCCTTCAGTCACAAGGCATCTCTGACTTTTTAGATCCAGCATCAGACATCTTTTCAACTCTTTGAGGGCTGCAAACATTAAAACATTTGTTCATCAGATCCTGCAAAATATTAGTGTAAGAAATAACTGCCAAAAGGGCAGGAGGATATTTCACACCACTGCAGCTACCCAGTCAGTTTTGACTGACAAAGGAAGGATGTGTGAATGGAAACAAAAGGCATTTGACCATAATTAATTGTCTGTCTCCACCATAACACTGGTTATAATAATATTTTTATATAAAATAATATAATAATATATAGAATTATAACTGGAGTTATAATTCTGGCACTCCAGGACATGGTTTAATGGCCACAGTGGTCTGAGGTTGAAGGTTAGACTCAATGATCTTAAAAATCTCTTCCAATTGAAAAAAAAATCTATGCTCCTATGTGAAGGACCTGCAAAATGCTTCACTAAATTCTCTTTGCATGTTCTCTCTTTTTGTGCAGCTAGTAAAGGGTCGGACAGAGCGCAGCTGGAGGTCTGCAGTAGAAACTGCCTTGATGTTTTCTGTAGTCACTGAACAGCACAAAACAGAGAGCTGATAGACCATGGGCACTCTAGTCTCTGCACTGTATGCAGAAGATGGGACTGGAGGTCCTGAAGTGCTGCTCCTGTTCTTGCACTGAATACTGAGCAGTCACCAGCAAGCCATCACTTGGTTCAAGGCTTGAGGTGCTGCTGAAATAAGAGTGGTTATTACAGCCCATGCTCTGGATCTGCACAGAGCATGGGAAGCTGGAAGATGTATGTCTGCATCCTAGCTTCTATTTTAAGTTACTTCCTTTTTATAGCATAATTTCCAGGTGGAGGGATGTATTTCTGTATATTGAATCTCCTGCTTTCCTTCCTCGATAAGAGTTTTAAATAGCATAGGAAAGAGTTGTCAGCAGGTAGCTCTTTCAGTTATTTAGAAAATATTTTCTACATAGCTTGGAGAAATTGTGACCTTGGAACATACCCCATGGCCACAGGCTGAGCCTGCTGGCAGTGCTTGGTTGCAGTCTCACACTGACCCCTCAGGCCCCTTCTTTTTGTGCCTCATAGAATTGTTTCAGCTGGAAATTACCTCTAAGATTATTGATATCAACCTGAGACCACCACGGTTGTTGAACCATGTCCCAAAGTGCCATGAACTCTGGACATGCTCCAGCCACTCAATGTCTGTTTTGTAGGGAGGGACCCAAAACTGAACACACTATTTGAGGTGCAGCCTCTCTAGTGCTGAGTACAGGGGCACAATCACTTCTCTACTCACACACTACTGTGTGTGATTGTAGGTACAATCACTACTCCTGCTGGCCACATCTAGGCAAGGATGCTGTTGGCCTTCTTGGTCACCTGAGCACACTGCTGGCTCATGTTCAGCTGTCTGTCAACCAGCACTCCCAGATCTTGTTCTGATGGACAACTTTCCAGACACTCTGCCCCACACCTCTAGCATTGCATGGGGTTGTTGTGACTCAAGTGCAGCACTCGTGCAACATCCCCATGCTTTCCCAAGCTGAAGGAGTTGCCTTCAAGGGCTGTCTCACAGATATGACTGAACACACCTGAGGTGAAGGATGGAATCATGAGATCTCCTATGTGAATTCTCAGCACAGGAAGGACATGGAACTGTTGGAGTGAGTCCAGAGGAGGCCACGAGGATGCTCAGAGGGCTGCAGCAGCTCTGCTATGAGGACAGGTTGAGAGAGTTGGGGCTCTGCAGCCTAGAGAAGAGAAGGCTTCCAGGAGACCTGATAGTAACCTTCCAGCATCTGAAGGGGGCCTACAGGAAGGCTGGGGAGGGACTATTGACAAGGTCTTGCAATGACAGGACAAGGGGCAATGGGTTTGAACTGGCAGAGGGGAGATTTAGACTGGATGTTAGGAGGAAACTCTTTGCAGTGAGGGTGGTGAGGCACTGGCACAGGTTGCCCAGGGAGGTTGTGGCTGCTCCCTCCCTGGAGGTGTTCAAGGCCAGGTTGGAGGAGGCCTTGAGTGACCTGTGCTAGTGGGAGGTGTCCCTGCCTGTGGCAGGGGTTTGGAACTAGATGATCCTTGAGGTCCCTTCCAACCTTACCATTCTATGATTCTATGGATAATGGTGACCTCTGCACCCTGTTCTGTACCTTTGAAACATTAAAAGGGATCAGAAAAAAAAAAGGGGGGAAAAAAAAAAAAGACACTGAGGTCACAGTGAAGTTACAGGAGACATATTAGGGCAAAATGCTGGATTAAATCCTCTCCTCCTTTTTGAGAGGGAGAGCCTGGAGTGTGTTATTTCAGCCTAGATATCAGTACTTTACCAAAAAAAAAGAACACTGCAGTGAAAGATGTACTGGACTCTGATTTTGGCCTGATGCAAGCCAAATTATCTGACATGAACTGCTGAGAAGATGGTGTGATTTGACTTGAATGTCCCACTGCTGCCCTCATCAATCAATGTGGCTCTTAATTGTCAGCACCTTTCCTGTTGAGGAATGATTTTTATCTAATGACATTGCTAGCCAGGGCCCATCCCCTCTTCTACTGTGTTCACTCAGAATCCATGCAGAAGCAAGGAAGCAGTGTCTTTTTCCTTTCAGTATATCCCTTGGAGAGCTGAGCCAGACTCACCATGTGCCCATTGAAGTAGGGGACCACCCTCTTCCCACAGCAGGCCATGAATAAGAGGGTGATGGCAGCCTTTGGGAGTCAGCATCCTCCAAACATCATCCACCCATGGCAAGTGAAAGCTGTATGTGAAGGCTGAAAGGAAGGCTCCTGCTTCTTCCTCCCTCTAAGTTGCATAGATGGAAGCAGTCAGCACCTGCTTTGTGCCTTCAGAGCTTCTCCATCCCATTGAGCACATAATGGGCCCAGGCCCTGGGGCTTTGCATGGAAGGTTGTTTGTTGCAGGCCACAGTGGCTGGTTTGTGCAGGTGAAGGATGTGGGGACACAGGCTGAAGAGAAGGAGCTTTGTCCCTCTGGCCAGCCTTACCTGGCTTCATAGGATGACAGCATGGGGATGCCATGCCCAGGATGCTCTAAGTGCTTTGATCAGACCCTAGGCAGTAAGATAGCTGTGAGGCCTCTTGTGGTAGGCTTCATGAGGGCACAGCCACGTCTCCTCTCTACGCCATGCTACCAGCAGCTCCACAGCCATATTGGCTTAGATCTAATGTCAGTGAGGATGGGGCAGGTCCCAGACACTATTCTAGATCTGTGGTGGTGTTGATATGGGTTGTGTCTCGTAGCAGAGAGTTTTCATGTGATTTCATTCAGGCCAAGGATGGCTCTACCCTCAGGCTCTTAGTCTTCTCAAATGCTGCACACAGAAACTTTCTCCTTTCCATTGCAGCTAAGAAAACAACTGCAGGAATCAAATTCTACCAACCAGATTTCTGTTCTAAAATATCTTTAATCCAAGGTGCTACAGAAAGAAAACATATTCCTGTTTTAGATTATTTCTCTTGGGAAGGAAAATGTGAAGGGGTTTATTGTGTATTTTCTTCTTCTTCTTCTTTTTTTTTTTTTTTCTCCTTAGGTAAGAGGAATTAGAATAATATTATAGAAACTTTCAGTAAATAATAGGGGGAAAAAAAAGATTGAGAATGGAAAATGCCATTTACTGAACCAAGGCAGGGGATATGGGAGGAAAAATTGCAAATATAGTACTGTGACTATGTGTTTGAAGTCTGACAAGTGTCTATAACAAAAAATGAGTACATGAAAATGTTTCAGTTTATTAAACTAACCATGCAAGAAAAGAACTGCAGCAGACTATTCTTATTGCTGGGAATATGGAAGAAACTGCCAAAGTCAGCAAGGCAAGTAAGGTATATAAATTCTTCAGGGAGCTGAACAATTCCTTTATAGTTCCACTCATAAGCTCTAGGTAGGGTTGTGCTTCCTGAGTATGCATGTGAAGGTCTTGTAGGTGATGTCTTTTCGCCTTTGAGCTGAGCAGAGAGAAGTTTTCCTGTCCTGCAAAATGTAGAGATTTCAAAACACATTCCTGTTCTGCCCAAAGAAAGCTGTAACTTTTCAACTGCTTTGTTGAGAACAAAAGAGAGAGGGAGATAGAGAAAGAAAAGAGATAAATGTTCTCACATACCACATCTTCTCCACCCACCAGTACAAGGAGTAAAGCTGGCACTTGCAGGGTCTCAGACTCACCTCTTAGAATCATAGAATCATAGAATGGTAAGGTTGGAAGGGACCTCAAGGATCATCTAGTTCCAACCCCCTGCCATAGGCAGGGACACTTCCCACTAGTACAGCTCACTCAAGGCCTCATCCAACCTGGCCTTGAACACCTCCAGGGAGGCAGCATCCACAACCTCCCTGGGCAACCTGTGCCAGTGTCTCACCACCCTCACTGTAAAGTACTTCCTCCTAACATCCAGTCTAAATCTCCCCTCTGCCATTTCAAACCCATTGCCCCTTGTTTCATGAAAACAGGAGGCTCAAAATGTATGGAGGGCTCTGAGCAAGAGGGGTTTAGTGGAAGGAGGCACAAGACTGGTCATAAATGAATTCTTCTCATGTAGATGTGGTTCTGACACTCAGCCCTCTTCAGCCAAGTTTGCTGCTGTGCTGTATAGCAATATGCAACAAAACAAGCTTTTTCCTTCCTCTTTCTGATGAGTGTTAATCCTCACTGTAGGGTGGCCAAGTGCAGAAACCAGTCTGACCTGTGAAGGGCTAAGGGAACGACTTCCTTGGATCATAATAATCCTGGAGACTTTCATTGCATCAGTGCTCTGGTTTCCTCCAAGGCTTTTGCTACAGCCTGGCTACTGAAGCCTTACTTCACAGAGCCATAGGTTTTCTTAAAGTCATAGACATATCTTCTGTGCAGGACATGCCATCAGCTAATGCCTGTTGTATGCACGTGTGGGTACAGTCTGCTTAGCAGAGCCTCGTCCAGGGAACACCTGCTTTGCTGGTCTCTGTATGACTTTTTGCCCCTGATCTCAAGGTATTTTTCTCATGTAATTTTCCTGAGTTCTCTCCTTCTCTTTTACTGGTTTGGCTTTTTGTTTCATTGGGTTTTTTACTGTGGAGACAGCAAATGGCAAGCACTGGACTTGATACCTATGGCTCCATGAATTTTACTACACGTTATTGTTCAGTCACGAGTCAAAGAGGCAATGCTCTGGATAGCTTTGTAGCTTCTTTTTCCCACTTTGTATCCTCCCATATGACCCTGCTGCAATATTCTTCCCCCATCTTCATTCTTTTTCAGTACTCTCTGAAATGGTTTTCATCAGAGAAGACTGTGGGAGAAGGGAAAGAAGCCTGAAAAACAGCCCAAGCAGTGATGCTGGGGTGTGCAAAAGAGAAATGGCATCAGCAGAAAAGTGTTGGGGTTATATGCCAGGCTTTCAAGCATGCCTTACAAGTGATTTCTGCTGGTCAGGAGAAGGAAGGCCCACAGGAGGAATTATTAGCTAGGGGGATAGGGTACATAAGGGCAGGCTTTGAAAGCTGGTCTTAATGGATGGTATAAGTGTTTTTAATGGATGTTGAGGATTTGCTTCAGAGGAGAAGGATTACAAGTGGCATTAACTGAGAAGCCAACAGTGTGTTTGGTATGGCTCGTTTGGGGGGGAGTTATCAAGAAGTTTTATTTAAGGATGTAAATACAGAGCAGTGTCAAGAATGGAGACATTTGCCATAGGCTCCTTGTATAAATATTTGCACTGAAAGGGTGACCTTCCATAGCTGCTGTGTAATTGATGACATCCACCATTGCAAGAGCACTGTGCTAAGTGATTTTGGCACCGGTTGAGGCTGTGAACGCTGTTTGCTTTGCGCTGACTTGGTAGCAAAGATCAGGGAGATACCCTCAGGACCAGGGCTGTCAGAGAGTATGCCAAAGCATGCTGGGTTGTGCAAGGACAGAGAACAAAGGGGAGGTTTAACTGGGGACACTTGGGCCATGTGCTGCTTCTTCCTGATGGCTGTGTGGCTAGAACCTCTTTTTCAGGGATGCCTTGGGGCATTTCACGGCACCGTACAGGCTGTGAGTGTTGGGACTGTTCAGCTTGGAGAAGAGAAGTCTGGGGAGACCTTATAGCAGCCTTTCAGTACCTGAAAGGGGGTGCACAAGAAATCTAGGGAGGGAATTTCTACAAGGGTTTGTAGTGATAGGACAAGGGGGAATGTATTTAAGCTTGAATAGAAGACTTCAGATGGATATTGGGAAGAAATTCTTTATAGTGAGGATGTTGAGACACTGGAACAGGTTACCCAGGAAGGTTATGGATGACCCATCCCTAAAAGTGAGGTGTGGGTACCCAAGTTGCTTTAGCGGGGAAAAAAAATGTAGTCATAATAGAATAATGTAGGTATCTATCATACTGTGTTTCTTCTGTCTGCTGACAGGCTTTTGGTGAGGTAGGTTGTCCTTTTGACAAGGTGGCTGGATCTACTAATCCTGTTTCCATAGCTGATAGTGAGTGGAGTAGAGTCCACCCAAGGCCAGGTTGGATGGGGATTTAAGTAACCTGGTCTAGAGGAAGGTGTCCCTGCCCATGGCAGGGGGGTGGAATTAGATGATGTATAAGGTCACTTCAAACCAAACCATTCGATGATTTGGTGCTGCTCTGGATATGCACTGACAAGAGATGCATCAGGAGAGGCATATGCATAGAGGAGGTGGTCTTCTCTGTACCATCTCTGCCTATGGATACTCTGATGTGCATCAGCAGAGGGCTCACAGTGCCAGAACGTCGCAGAAGGCAGTATGGAGGACAACAGAGCAGTTTCTGGAGGGAGAGAGGACTCTGTGTTATTCAGAGATCAGGTGATTCATGGTATCTCAGGCAAAGAGAGCACAAGGCTAAGATCTGAAACACCATCAGGCACATATGTGAGGGTGAGCTGTTCAATTGTGTAGCACCAGCCTTAAGCCCCTCCTGCAAGTGAGGCTGCAGGCAAGGACTAACTGCACCAGCAGGAAGGGCATCCTGGTGCTCTCAGCCTAGAGTCATAGAATCATAGAATCATAGAATGGTAAGGTTGGAAGGGACCTCAAGGATCATCTAGTTCCAACCCCCTGCCATAGGCAGGGACACCTCCCACTAGTACAGGGTACTCAAGGTCTCGTCCAACCTGGCCTTGAACACCTCCAGGGAGGGAGCAGCCACAACCTCCCTGGGCAACCTGTGCCAGTGTCTCACCACCCTCACTGCAAAGAGCTTCCTCCTAATATCCAGTCTAAAAATGGATCTCTCCTCTGCCAGTTTAAACCCATTGCCCCTTGTCCTGTCATTACAAGACCTTGTCAATAATCCCTCCCCAGCCTTCCTGTAGGCCCCCTTCAGATACTGGAAGGCTACTCTAAGGTCTCCTGGAAGCCTTCTCTTCTCGAGGCTGCAGAGCCCCAACTCTTGTAGCCTGTCCTCACACAAGAGCTGCTGTAGCCCTCTCAGCATCTTCATGGCCTCCTCTGGACCCACTCCAACAGTTCCATATCCTTCCTGTGCTGGAGACTCCAGATGGGGTCTGAGGAGAGCAGAGTAAAGGGGCAGAATCCCATTCCTTGCCATGCTGCCCACACTGCTCTTGCTGCAGCCTAGCACACAGTTGCTGTCTGGGCTGCACTCACACTGCAGGCTCACGTTGAGCTTTTCATCAACCCAGAAGTCAAACCCAAGCAGCATTACAAGCATTCAAGGAGCCAGGCACTGAGGGCAGAACACGCAGGAGAAGCTGCAAACAAGACATCTGGGACTACTGGGGCACAGTGGCTACAGCTCTTGTTTGTGTGCTGACTATGAAGGTTAAAGCATAATCCTTGTGTGACAAACAAGCGTGAGACTCCGGCTGTCACAATGCTTGCAGTGCAGATGAGGGGAATTGTTACGTACTAAAACTTCCTTGAATTCACTTGCACTCTGTTTTTATTGACAGTATTTCATAAACAGCTTTATGTTAAGGCTTTCATTTTAGTTAGCCTGATATTTGTTGTTTCCTTTTAAATACTCTGTTTCACGTTATCAGTTGAGTAAATAAGTACTTTCGGAAACACCTGTACTTCAACAGCCAAGAGCCATAACCTAGAGGAGGACACCCCAGCTTTTGCCCAAAGGGCATCAGACATGTGGTGGCTTACTTGGTTTTGTCAGTAGATGGCTACAAAACAAGATGAGCTCTGGGCAGAGGAAATTTTAAAATGTCCTCTAGAAATGAGTCTTCATGCCCTGAACTGCTGACCAAAAGTCAGCGTGTCCTTTTGGTGACAGTTCTCTCAGAGCTGATCTGACAGACTGAAAGCTGCCACAAGTCTCCTTTTGGTTTCCCAGGAAGCCTTTCTGGTGGCCTGAAGAAGCCAAATAACAGGGATTAGCACTCTGTAGTTGCCATAGCTGTTCAAGCAGAGCTGGAAAAGACTGCTTGCTCATCACAGTCAATGCTCCCCGAAATGTACTGGTCTCTCAAATAAAAGCTGCAGCATCCAATACTCATCACACTGCATGATTCTTCCACTAAGCAGTTTGTATCTTTGCCTGTTCTGAGTGAGAGATTTAAGTCATGCTTGCATTCTTTTCTTCTTTTTCCCTGCTCCTGTAGATATAAGTATTTATTGCTCAGAGATATGGAGCTAGCATGACTAAGCTAACACTAAACTTCTTTCTCTCAAAGACTTGATTAGTCTGTATGTGAGAATGTTATATGAGTGAGATGGTAAATCCTGGCTCGTTCTATTCAGATTTCAGTCATGATGCTGTAGACAGAAGCAGAACTCTGATGAGCAAATTGATGTGAAAAACTCAGGCTATATTAATACTCAAGTGGACAGAGTTGGAGCTGTTCAACCTGGACAAGAGAAGGCTCCAGGGAGACTTTATAGCTCCTTTCCAGTACCTGAAAGGGGGCATACAAAAAAGCTGGAGAGGGACTTTTTGCAAAAGTCTTGTAGTGATATGACAAGGAGGAATGGTTTTGAGTTAGGAGAGGTGAGATTTAGACTGGATATTAGGAAGAAATTCTTTATAACAAGGGTGATGAGACATTGTATCATGTTGCCCAGGGAAGATGTGGATGCCCCCTCCGTGAAAGTGCTTGGGGCATGGTCAGATAAGGCCTTAAGCAACCTGGTGTAGTGGAAGGTGTCCTTGCCCATGGCTGTGGGGTTGGAGCTAGATGGCCTGTAAGATCCATTCCAACCCAAACAATTCTATGATTCTATGAAACAAAGCAAAATTAAGGAGGACAAACTTTTAAGCTTTGAATGCATATTTCAAGTGTCTGCAGTGTGACTTGTTCCAAATGCATTTCATAACAGTTTTATTACTCACCTAAATCAGGAGTCATGAGTGACTTTAGCCAAG
>VWZE01024166.1:45539-57897 GCA_013396675.1 Eubucco bourcierii | reverse complement strand
GTAAGAGAAGACTTGTGCATTATTAATGTAATAAATCAAAGGCACTTCCATCAGCCTTCTACATATTCAAATTTTTTTTTCCCACATAGTTCTTTAGGAGCCTACATTGATCTTACCTTGTGTAACAAAAGTACAGCTGGCTGGCCATGCAAGTACCAGATATACACCTGAAAAGAGGGCATGATATTGAATGCAAAGCAAGGACATATTTAGGGTTTGCTCTGTTTAATGTTGAATGAACATTCTTGTCTACATATCATCTGTTTAATGTTGAATGTCTACATATCATCTGTTTAATGTTGAATGAACATTCATGTCTACATATAGGGTGCACACATAGCCTCTGGGTGTTTCCTTATGCCTTAGCTGCTTCTTTCTCTTGATCCTGTGGATATTCAAGTTGCTAAAGTGGGGAAAAAAAAAAAAGTGGTCATAATGGAATACTGTAGGTATCTATCATATTGTGTTTCTGCTGTCTGCTGACAGGCTTTTGGTGAGGTGGGTTGTCTTTTTGACAAGGTGTCTGGATCTGCTAATCCTGTTTCCATAGCTGATAGTGCAGGCAGTAGAGTCCACACAAATGTCCTGTGCTGCTTCAGTGGATGGGGCAGGATTTCTGAAGTGCTTCAAGCTGTACAGAACAACCAGCCCCACCATGAGCACTAGCAGAGCACCAAAAGGGCCAGCAATTGATTAATTTTCCTGCCCCTGCAACCTGTGCCTGTAATGCTTTAGCAAAGGACTAGCTGTGGAAATGAGACTCTTTGACAAATGGTATAATTAATCATTTTGCCTCTCAGCAACTGGTTAACTGGGTGTCTTTTTTTTCCCCCTAAACTTTTCCACTCGTGCAGGCTTTTCCAGGGCATGAGAAGGTGCCTTTGGCATTGTGTCAGAAGTGTGAGCAAGGAAATTTCCCCACAGATTCTTTTTTTTTCCTTGTGTCTGAGCCTCTTAATATTTCGATGGATCAGCCTTTCATTCATCATTTGCTTAATGACAAAATCTGGAAACACGTTAAAGCAAACTAATAATTTCTGAGAAATGATTAATTCTGGGCTGCATGTGACAAATTTCATCTTGCCTTTGGCCGAATTCCACCTGAGTGACTAACTGCCCTGGATGAACTTTTCCAATTGTCCCTCTTGAAAGTTAACCTCTTTGAATTAATTCAGTATCCTCTATTTTGATTAAGTATGTGTCAGCTTATTGTTAGTGTGGCAGGGAGATATGGGGCTGTTTGTTTTCCCTTCAGCCTTATACAAACAAGCTAATTATGACTCACGCGTGGTACGTGCCCGCGGTGCGTGATAAGGGACAGGGATGATAAAGCACATGCTGGACTATGTGCAAGCTTCCCTCGTGGCTTAAACGAGCAGGAATTGAGTAAACAAAACACAATATTTTCTTTTCCTTGAACGTCTGAGCAATTCCTTGTGTTCAAGGAAAGCACTGTTCTTTCAAATCCTGCTCTAGCTGCCAATGACAAAGAAGGGCAACAAAGCTGGTGAAGGGGATAGAGATCAAGTCATGTGAGAAGCAGCTGAGGGAACCAGGATTGTTTAGTCTGAAAAAGAGGAGACTGAGGGGAGACCTAATTGCTCTCTAGGACTCTCTGGAAGGAGATCATGGTGAGGTGGGCGTCAGTCTTCTCCTTAGTATCAGGTGCTAGAACAAGAGGAAATGGCCTGAAACTGTGCCAGGGGAGGTTTAGATTGGATATTTGGAAAAATTTCTTTCTTGAGAGAGTGTTCAGGCATTGGAACTGGCTACCCAGGTGAAGTCAATATCCCTAGAGCTCTTCAAGAAATGTGTGGACATGTCGATTTAGGACATGGTTTAATGGCCATAGTAGTATTAGTTCAGCAGTTGGACTTGATCTTAGAGGTCTTCTCCAACCTAAACTATTCTATGAAACATTAACTGTGTGCAGTTCTGGAACCCCCAGCACAGGAAGGACATGGAACTGTTAGAGTGGGTCCAGAGGAGCCANTCAATGCACCTCAGAATGCGTATCGATGAAAACTCCAAAGGGTGTTTGTGATAGAGGCTGATCTGCAAAGCACTGCACACTGATGCAGATGAGGACAGGCTGAGAGAGTTGGGGTTCTTCAGCATGGAGAAGAGAAGGCTTCGAGGGGACCTGATAGTAGCCTTCCAGTATCTAAAGGGGGCCTACAGGAAGGCTGGGGAGGGACTATTGACAAGGTCTTGCAATGACAGGACAAGGGGCAATGGGTTTAAACTGGCAGAGGGGAGATTTAGACTGGATGTTAGGAGGAAGTTCTTTGCAGTAAGGGTGGTAAGAGACTGGCACAGGTAGCCCAGGGAGGTTGTGGCTGCTCCTTCCCTGGAGGTGTTCAAGGCCAGGTTGGAGGAGGCCTTGAGTGAGCTGTACTAGTGGGAGGTGTCCCTGCCTATGGCAGGGGGTTGGAACTGGATGATCTTTGAGGTCCCTTCCAACCTTACCATTCTATGATTCTATGATTCTATGATTCTTTCAGAGATGAAAGGGAAAGACAAGTCTCCTATGCAGTGTGCATGATGAGCTCAGTCTTATCCTGGCACTGATGTCTTCTTACAGATTACTTGTTTCACCTTATTTGTAACATGATTCCTTTTTTTCCCCAGTACTAAGATTTATTTGACAGCATTTGGAACAAATTCTCTCTTTCCATTACCACCCTGAAGCACAATGCCGTGGCTGCTTTTAACAGGACAGAAGATGAATCTTTCCTTCTATTCTCCTGTAAAAGACAGCATATCAAGACATACAATACATAGAATATCACAAAAGAAGCATATGTTTTCCCCTCTGGAAAAAAAAAAAAAAAAAACCAAAAAATNGAAAAAAAAAAAAAAAAAAAAAAAAGCATTACTCTTTGGTGCTAATTTCTCTCTGTGTGTTCTTGCATCTGTTGGATAAGCTTTTTGACCATGGCAATCCATGTAAGACAGGAAACCCAGTGCAGGGGGTGTGTGTGGAAGATAAATAACACAGCAACTTGCAGAATGAACAACCAGGTGCAAGTGGAGCTGGAGCAGAAATATTGGTGACAAATGTTCTTCCTGGCCTGCTGGAGGATTACACACGAGACAACGTCTTCATCACACTGCGTGACATCTCCTGCTTTGGAGAAGTGAGAAGTTACAGGATGACTTTTACAACCACATAATGCTGCCAAAGGAGGTGAAGTGCTGCAGCACCTCTGCCTGTAAACACCTTCTCCATAGCACCACTGATTGGCAGGGGGACCATAAAGAGAGGGACTTTTTGGAGAAAACATGTACAAGATGATTATGTCATTGACTTGTGAAGCTTGGCAGCTACCCTCCTTATAAACACCTTCTCCACTGGGCAGGGGATTGTAAGTAATGAAGGAACTGAAGGCAGTTGGATTATACCAGAAGATGAGACAGATACCTACACCTACAGAAAAAGAGCTCAGCTACTACACATGACATAGTTCAGAGCAGGCTTTATCTTCTCACAGAGCCAGAACTTTTGGCACTTCTCTGTACCTATGTTAGCAAATAATGCAGATGCCTTAAGGAAAGGGTAGCATGCACCTTTCCAAACCCAGACTTTTCTTCCTCCCTTCCAAATCTTTCCAGAGGAGAGGACAAGAGAAGAAGACCCTAAGCTTTCAGAAACTTCTTCTGTTATAACTACCATAGATTTTCATTCCTTGTAAAGCACAGCTTTGTGGAGTCTCACTCTCTGAAGATATTCAAGACCCACCTGGATGCATTCCTGTGTGATCTGGTATAGGTGATCCTGCTCTGGCAAGGGGGTTGGACTGGATGATCTTTCAAAGTCCCTCCCAGCTCCTAACATTCTGTGATTCATCCTTTGGAGGGAAGCCTAAGCTGCTACTGTAGTACAAAACATAGAATTATTTTCACTATGTATAAAAATAAGAAGCTTCTGCCTCTGCAGCTTGAGAGCTAGCCTTTGTGAGCGTTTGTGTCTTGTGCCTCTGCTTTTCTATGCTTATTAATATCAAGGGCAATAAGGTTTTTCAAAATGTGATTATAAATTAATATTTGCATTAGCAGTCAAGAGGCAGTGTGCAGTTTCCCCTCTTAGTTCAGAATTCCTCTTGCTTGCACTGATGGAAAATCCCCATTGTGCTTAGGATCCCTCCATTCTTTTGCAAGAAGATGACAGAACAAATAGGTGGGCTTTGTGCAGAAAATATCAAGAATAAATTGACAAAAGCCAGCAAAAGAAGAGAGGGTGGAATACGGCTCAAGTTGCCTTCACTTAAAAAGCTGGAGCTGAGAACCAAACAAGAAGATGGTGCTTCCAGCTTTCCCTATTGCTATTTCAGAACAGGGAATCACAGAAACATAGAGTCATAGAACGGTAAGGTCGGAAGTGCCCTCAAGGATCATCTAGTTCCAACCCCCTGCCATGGGCAGGGACACCTCCCACTAGTACAGCTCACTCAAGGCCTCGTCCAACTTGGCCTTGAACACCTCCAGGGAGGGAGCAGCCACAACCTCCCTGGGTAACCTGTTCCAGTGCCTCACCACCCTCACTGTAAAGAACTTCCTCCTAACATCCCCTTTCAATCTCCCCTCTGTCAGTTTAAACCCATTGCCCCTTGTCCTGTCATTGCAAGACCTTGTCAATAGTCTCTCCCCAGCCTTCCTGTAGGCCCCCTTTAGATACTGGAAGGCTACTATCAGGTCCCCTCCAAGCCTTCTCTTCTCCATGCTGAAGAACCCCAACTCTCTCAGCCTGTCCTCATCTGCATCAGTGTGCAGTGCTTTGCAGATCAACCTCTATCACAAACACCCTTTGGAGTTTTCATCGATACGCATTCTGAGGTGCATTGAGAAGAATGTAACTAGCAGGTCAGGGGAGGTTCTCCACCTCCTTTATTCTGCCCTAGGGAGACCACATCTCGAGTATTGTGTCCAGTTCTGTGCTCCCCAGTTCCAGAGAGGTAGGGATATATAAGGGAGTGTTCAATGAAGGGCTGCAAGGATCATTAAGTAACTGGAACATTGTTTTACAGGGAAAGGCTGAGAGTCCTGGGGCTGTTTAGTCTGGAATAGAGAAGACAGAGAGATCTTAGTAATGTTTACAAATGTCTTAAGGAGGGGTGTCAAGAAGAAGGGGACAATCTCTTTTCAGTGGTGTCCTGTGGTAGTATGAAAAGCAACAGATACAAAGTGGAACACAGGAAGTTTCACCTCAATGTGAGCAAAAACTTCACTGTGAGGGTGACAGAGCCCTGGAACAGGCTGCCCAGAGAGGTTGTGGAGTCTCCTTCTCTAGCTACTTTCAAGACCCATCTGGTTGTGCTTCTGTGTCACCTGCCCTAGGTGAGCCTGCTTCTTCAAGGGGAGTTGGGTTTGATCTCCAGAAGTCCCTTCCAACCTGGCTGGAGTTAAGGAGAAAGTTTTTGACTGAGAGAGTCATTGACTGCTGGAATGGGCTGCCCAGGGAGGTGGTGGAGTCACCGTCCCTGGAGGTGTTGAAGGCGTGTTTGGACGTGGCACTTGGTGCCATGGTCTAGCCTTGAGGTCTGTGGTAATGGGTTGGACTTGCTGATCTTTGAGGTCTCTTCCAACCCTGGTGATACTGTGATACTGTGATTTACCCTTTTAAATGAATTTTCAATTTTAAAATTAATAAGAAAGCTTTATGCATCTCAACATACAGCACAGATTGCTGTAGACATTCTCAAGCTGCTCAGCAATGCTATTTGAATGTCTAATGCCAGAATTTAAAAGAAAATAGAAACAGGACTTGAGAAATTCACAGAACATTTCATGAATGCCAGAGGAAAACGTGGAATGTCTTGCAACCAACTTTCAATAATTTTGCAGAATTGCTCCTCTTTTCCTCGTCAGGCAACTGCTCATAAGGTTAAAAAGTTGCTTGGTCATTAAAGGAGGTAAAAAAGTTCTTCTTGCTCCAAAAGAAAAGCACTGTGCAAGAGCATTGTGATGATCAAAATGCTGTCATTTCACCTCGCTGTTAAAAGGTCGTAGTTTTGGCTGGGGGCCACAGTGCAAAGCAATCTGCTTTGTCACTTGAATAAGTTGGTTTGGGTCGTGAAATATCCTAGACTGGGGCAGTAGAGAGAAAGGGAGAGAGTGCTGTGGCCTGGGAAAGGAACAAAGATTTAATAACATTGATTGTTTGTTTGTATGCCACTAAGACAAGAAAGAGAAAACAAAGCTCCTTCCAAGATCCCCAATGCTTGCAAGGCATTGCCGTGAGGTTCCTCGTGCTTTTCTGTTGTGCCAGTCCTGAAAGGGGCAAACTGGATGTCAAAGACATTGTCCCCAGTTGCCAAGAACCACAGAATGGATGTGCAACACCATGCTAAAATTTACACCAGGCTGACAGACACATTCATGCTTAGCTGGATGTTCTTCAGGCACTTGATCTGAATGTTGCCTATGCAGTTAAATTGCTTTTTCATTGTTTCCAGAACAACAACAAACAAAAAACCCCACAATACCCCACCTCCCAACAAAAAAACAAGTTAAAACCTCAAAAAAAACCCAACCCCCCAAAAAATAATGCAACAACAAAACCAAACAAAACCCAACAACAAAACCATAGAATCATAGAATGGCAAGAGCACCTAGTTCCAGCAGCCCTGCCATGAATCATAGAATCATAAAATGGTAAGGTTGGAAGGGACCTCAAGGATCATCCAGTTCCAACCCCCTGCCATAGGCAGGGACACCTCCCACTAGTACAACTCACTCAAGGCCTCGTCCAATCTGGCCTTGAACACCTCCAGGGAGGGAGCATCCACAACCTCCCTGGGCAACCTGTGCCAGTGTCTCACCACCCTCACTGTAAAGAACTTCCTCCTAACATCTAGTCTAAATCTCCCCTCTGCCAGTTTAAGCCCATGCTTAAGGACACTTCCATGTCCTTCCTGTGCTGAGGGCTCCAGAGCTGCACACCGTACTCCAGGTGGGGTCTGACAAGAGCAGGGACAGTTTCCACTAAAGCAGGTTGCTCAAGACTCTGCCAAACCTGGCTTTGAACTCTTCCAGGGAGGGGGCATCCACAGCTTCCCTGAGCAACCTGATCCAGTGTCTTACCTCCTCCCTGTAAAGGATGTCTTCCTAATAGGCAGGTTAAAACTCCCCTCTTCCAGTTCAAAACCATTCCTCCTTGTCCTATCACTACAAACCCTTGTAAAAAGTCTCTCTCTAGCTTTTTTATAGGCCCCCTTCAGGTACTTTGAGGTCACTCTAAGGTCTTCCCAGAGCCTTCTCTTCATCAGGCTGAACAGCTCCAACTCTCTCATCATGTTCTCATAGGAGAGGTGGTCCAGCCCCCTGATCATCTTTGTGACCCTCTTCTGGACCTGCTCAAACAGTTCAATATCTTTGTGCTGGGGGTCCCAGAGCTGGACACAGTACTTTCTTGACCAGCTGGGCACACTTCTTTTAATGAAGCCAGGACACAGATGGCCTTTTGGACTGCAAATGCACATTGCTGGCTCGTTTTGAGTTTTTCCATCATCTGACACCCACAAGTCCTTCTCATCAAAACAGCTCTCTGAGAAAGAAAACTTACCAGAGGAGTCAAAGTAACCCATATCTAGTGGTCTGAGCAAGGGCTAGAGGCCAGCTGTGTCCTAAGGGCACATAAGGAGGGTGCAGTGTTATCCAAGTTTCTTCATACCTGAAAACTAAGCTGAGGAGTAACAAAATAAACAAACTGTGATTGGCCTGAGGGAAGTGTTGAGAAGAAACAGATCTGAGAGAAAGGAGGAGAGTTTGTGTTGTCTTGGTCATGCAATGTTCCTGGTGCTGTGGTTCCATTGCCACCAGTTTGTTTTGAGCCATCAGCACCCATTGCCCTGAGTAAGAAAACTTGTGCGCCAAAGCAGTCTCCAAGGCACCAGGGCTGAGGAGACCAAGTGAGAAATATGCCAGACTGGGGACTGTGTAGCCCATATAGCTGGAAGCCATCAGATAGGGGGCAAAGAGAAAAGGGCAGACCTGCATGTGAGAGGGAATGAGAAAGGACAGACAAAGTTGCAAGTGGGAGAAGGAATTACAATAGGAAGACTTGAAGATGCACATCATTCTGATATCAGACAGTTTTTAAGGGCATTTTCTTGGACACGTTTTTCCACATCTCTTTCCTTTCCTAGGAATCTCCCAGCTCTCCTGTATTCCAAGAAGATTTGGAAAGATAGGTTTTGTTGGTTTGTTGGTTTTTTTCACCTGGTAGAGACCCCTTTTCTGAATTTTACCTGCACATCTTTCTCTAGGGAAAATAAAACAGTGAGTTTTTTCTTTCATTCCTGCTCTGAAACGCACTAAGCTTCTCCTCCTGCTCTCTAGGCAGCTGGCTCTTGGGATAGGAAAAGGAAATTAAACAGCTAGTGGTTATGCTTTAATTAGGCTTTATTGGAGTTAACACAGCTTACATTCTGCATAGGTGCTGCAGAGAGTTAGATACTTAGAAAATCCTGTCTTTGCTATTATGAGTTTATGAGAAAGGAAGCCCAAGGAAGATCAATACATCCTCTGTGTAGATTACAAATGGTTCATGACGTATGTCCACAGGAGCTGTTTTTAGTGAGGCTAGTCTAGTTATTATGGATTTGACATGAACTTGGCCTGGTGCCCTGAGGGAATGCAATGTAGGCATAATTTGGTCTTCCTGTAATTGTCTATTTAACTTGGCAATCCAGAGTAATTTTTTCCTGTGAAATGAGACCAGGACGTCACTAAAGCAGTGGTCAGATTAATTAATGAGGCATAATAATACTCCTAATAAAAGCTCATGAGCTGAGTCCTCTTCCCTCCCCTTTCCTGTCCTCCCCTGCTGAGAATGCAGCTTCCCAGGAATCCATGAGTCACACTTCGTAAAGGAGTTTCTTCTGTAGTTGACGCAAACAATACGGTGGAGAAAAATAATAAGTGCAGAACCATCTGTTTGATGAAGTCCTTGACATTTTATTTCATTTCCCCCTATTGCATATTAAAGGAAGCAAATAGAAAAACATTTGCTAATTATACCACTGTTTACTGAATGCTGTGGTGGCTTTTATTGTATTTATCAGAAGTTGTAGCCTGTTCTGCAGCCCCACATTCAGCATCCTCCTTTTCTGTTTTGTTGTAAGAGGAGTACAATAGCAGCCATGGGTGCTCAGGAAGACTTTTGAGGTCTTCATCTCCAACCAGCTCACACAGGGGGTGCCTCTTATGTACAGGTGAGGAAGGTGATGGGACCACATGTTTCTGGGCTACTGAGCTGGGCCAGTGTCAGAGCATTAAGGTGAGGCTAAAACTCTCACTGAGGTTGGACTTTGGGAGGGAATGGTTACAAATTCTTTCTATGGGGCCAGGATTTTTTGCTTGACACTACGTTTGGGTTCAGTAAAGGTTGACAGGCAGGCAGAATGTGTGTGTGGTTTTTTTTATAGGCCCCCTTCAGGTACTTCGAGGTCACTATAAGGTCTTCCCAGAGCCTTCTCTTCATCAGGCTGAACAGCTCCAACTCTCTTATCATGTTCTCATAGGAACTTTTTTTCAAGTTTTTTTCCTTCTTTAATGACCAAATCACTGTGCTGTGACCTGGACAATATGAGCAGCAGCTGCTGTCTGGTGCGTTAAAAAAAACCTCCTGAACAGGCCACTCTCTTTACCTCCTTTCTAATATGCCAGAACATGCACTTGCTTCCCTGTCTGGTTGCTTTTGCAGGTATAGTTTTATGGCTTTAAAGTGATTTCTGGACAGTACAAGGGATGAACAGTAAAATGCAGAGCCTCATCCCTCCCTCTGTCTGGGATCTGTATCTAGCTAACGGTCAGAGCAAGCCGATGCTATTTGAAAACAAGTTGATGGCCAAAGGCCAGTTTTCCTTTGCAAAATCTAAGCTATTGGCACTCATTAGCAGTGACAGCAATTAATCAAATGGCTGTGAACTAAAGAAATTTTTCTCCCACCACACCATTTAAGGCCAGAGTGAGAGCAACTTGGCCTAACCCGTTACTAGGAAGGGAAAGATTTGCAACGCCAAGGAGGACACTGTGACCTTATCTTGGGATGAGGACACTAGGAAATTCAGAAACACCAGCTTTCCTTTGGAAGAAAACACTGAAAGAATCTATTTCTGGTTATTTCCTTGGGTACAAAAGACTTAATGAATTTTCCAGGCCACCATTTCAACAGATTGAAGTTATTTTAATACTTAGACTTCCACAAAGATTCTATCAGTAGAGTTAGGTGTCCTGACAGGCTGGCTGTTTTGACTCTTCTCTCCAACATTCAGCTCACTTGGACAGGTTTATGTTCCCTTTGCATAAAACTCTCAGCTCAGAACACAAATAGTGGAAGATATATTTCACTATGGCTCTAACCCATGCTAAGCCATAGGCTAGGTTGACTTCAAGGGGTGTGTATCACACATTGGCATGTTCTCTCAAAAGTTATCATGAAGAGGTTATTTTAAACCTAGAGGGAAATGGCTGTATGATTGTGGAGGACATTCCCAGGGTTCACACAACCACTTGAAGCACCCAGCATGTAGAAACTATTTGCTAGAGCAGGCCCCAGATGGCAAAAGTTGTCTTCCAAGCTCCAGGGTAACAAATTTGGGAAAGTTCAAAACTGAGACACTGTCTGAAATCCGTTTTTCACTTTGTTCATGGCATGAAATAACGTATCTTATGTGGCTAATTTCATAAAGCAATTGTATCTTCTGACAACTAAAGTGTCCAGTACAGAGAACCCTCTATTGCTTCCAAATTTGTTTATTTGGAGGAATCTTGTTGTTTGCAGCAACGCCCTTAGCTGGTAGATAAAAGCATGTGTGTAGTATTTTTCTCTTTGTGATATCATTCACTCTCTCTGGTGGTCTTTTGTGGCTTTCCATCCGCAAATCCTATTTTGAAATTATAAAGGAGCAGCAATAGTAAGCTTCTGATTTGTCATGGATGCTTTGGATTTGCTTTTGAGTTTATGGGATTTTTTTTTTATTATGCTATGCAGTTCTGGAGCACTCAGCACAGGAAAGACATGGAAGTGTTGGAGCAGGTCCAGAGGAGGCCACAAAGATGCTCAGAGGGCTGCAGCAGCTCTCCTGTGAGAACAGACTGTTGGGACTCTGCAGCCTGGAGAAGAGAAGGCTTCCAGGACACCTGATAGTAGCCTTCCAGTATCTGAAGGGGGCCTACAGGAAGGCTGGGGAGGGATTATTGACAAGGTCTTGCAACGACAGGACAAGGGGCAATGGGTTTGAACTGGCAGAGGGGAGATTTAAATTGGATGTTAGGAGGAAGTTCTTTACAGTGAGGGTGGTGAGACACTGGCACAGGTTGCCCATGGAGGTTGTGGCTGCTCCCTTCCTGGAGGTGTTCAAGGCCAGGTTGGACGATGCCTTGAGTGACCTGTACTAGTGGGAGGTGTCACTGCCTATGGCAGGGGGTTGGAACTGGATGATCTTTGAGGTCCTTTCCAACCTCACCATTCTGTGATTCTGTGATTCTGTGATTCTATGATTCTGTGATTTTTTGTGACACTCTACACTCTACATGCTTCTTTTCATAGGTGTGGGGTTCAGCTGCCACACAGAAACTGGTTGGTGTGTTTTTTAAAGGAAAATTACCCAATTATTTTGATGGAGTTAATGTGGAGATGGTGACCTTTACATTCAAAGCTGTTATGCTGCAAATGTTCCAAATACATTATGTGCTCTACTAAGACTGCTGACATGTTCTACATGATTGATAGTGTTTATAAAGCATGCAAGAGAGTTTGGGAAGCCTAGGATAGAAGAACTGGTATGAGATTTAGTTTTTACTAAACATGATAAATATACAGTTGGACTTGGAGTTTTGGTGAGTTTTTGTTGTGTTGTTTTTTTTTCTTTCTAGAAATGACTTAATGATGGAAGAGAAAATCACTAACTCATTAAATGAGCTGTTTAACCTTTCTTGTAAGAAAAATAAAAGCAAGGCATATTGGTAGTGGTTGGTCCAATATGTTGATCATTTTTAAAGGAAGACTGATGTTTTTAGTGCATGGGTTTTACTTCAGTACTGGCCTGGTTCCTGCTTCTCTAGAAGGCTGTAAGAACTCTGCTGTCAACTGTACTGCATCGTGGTGTTGCCAAGGGCCACACATGCTTGGAGGAAATTTCAGGGTGAGCTTGAGCCCCAGGTAACAGAGATGGATGTTGAAGTAGGAGAAAAGGTGTAAGGTTTTATAAGGTTTCCCACTTGTGCTACTGTGAGGATGTTGCTCAACAAATAGATAAATGCAAATTGATCTGCCTACTCAGGATGCATCTCAGAAAGATCCTCCTCTGCTTGATTTTATAACAAAATCATAGAATCATAGAATCATAGAATG
>VWZE01024166.1:0-17681 GCA_013396675.1 Eubucco bourcierii | reverse complement strand
TAAAATAAAATAAAGTAAAATAAAATAAAGTAAAATACATTTTTAAAAAGCAAAATTAAATTAAATGAAATTAAGTAAAATAATATAAAGTAAAACAAAATAAAATAAAATAAAATAATGAAAAATAAAATAAAGTACAATAAAGTACAATAAAATAAAATAAAATAAAGTAAAATAAAGTTTAAAAAATGAAAATAAAATTAAATTAAATTAAATTAAATTAAGTAAAATAATATAAAGTCAAATAAAATAAAATAAAGCAAAACAAAATAAAATAAAATAATGCAAAATAAAATAAAATAAAGCAAAATAAAATGAAATAAAATTTAAAAATAAATAAAATAATGAAAAATAAAATAAAAGTAAAATAAAATACAATAAAGTAAAATAAAACAAAACAAAACAAAATAAAATAAAATACATTAAAATAAACAGAAAGAATAAATCTGTTTTCTGTTGTGGGAAAGAGGGACCTAACTTTTCTACTCTGCTTTTTACTAAACCAGTGAGGTTCCCAAAAGAATGAGAAATTCCCATTAGGAAAATTTCAGGACAAACGAGATGGTAATTTCCCCTGCAATCTCCTGCCCTTCCTTTAGGTGAGACAGAAATGTAGCTATGCTAATCAAAACTGCTCAAGAGGGATAAGTCTTGCATGTAGAGTTTTAAACAAGTCTGTTTTTAAGCAAGACTCCTCTAGAAGCTGGCAGTGGGTTTCCTCAGGGTGCAGCTGGCATCACATAGGTGGGAGAGAGAGATCTGTAGCCAGAAAGACAGACACCCCTTGGACAGCAGTGCCACAAAGGTGGTAGGCAGGAGAAGAGTGACAGCAGTAGTCTCAGCCTGGGAAAAGCTGCTCTTCCACTTGAGTAATTGATTCTCCTTACCTGAGACCAAGTTACTCCCCCAAAAAACACACATAAATGGATAGGAAACAGGATCCAGTCCTCTCAAGGGGCAGCAAGCATCCTTGTAAAACAGGGCCTTCATAGGATGAAGGCAAAGAAAGTTATAAAGGCTCCATCTGTACAATAAATTATTTAAATACACTCTGAAAATAAATCAATAATAATAACGCTTCACTTAAGCAAGGCTTGCTGCTGGTTTCCTTTTTATTAACATCACCCTGTATTAAAAAGTTCCTTAGTAATCCAACCATCTTGTGTGACTTTCCACCCAAGTCAGCTATTGACTGCCAAGGCAATTCCAGCCCTCCTACTCAACCAGTTAATACCTCAGTTTACCTGCCCACAGACAGGCCAGAAACCCTGTCTGACTGAGAAACAGTGACTGTGCAAAGGAGAGTTGGATGTGAGGACTCTGAAAAGGTCTTAAAAACATGGAGTCTGTAGAGGTATGGTGATTAAAGTGCAGCTGCTCTTTGTGATCAATTACATCCATTTAGAGTGATTTTCACCTTGTCTTTGCTGTTGTTCATAGAGCAGAGCCTTCTCTGCTCTGAAGAAGCACAGATCTGTTGGCTTTTTTGTATCAGTCGAAGATCCTGTCAGAGTAAATGAGAACAAGGCTCCTGCCTCTGTTATTGTAGGATGAAGACAGCAGACACATGATGGCATTACTTGGAGGGAAATATGTCCATTACAGGAAGCCTCTTGTCAGCCAGGAAGCCACCACTACTTGCTAGGGAGGTGTTTCCAGGAAAACATCCCTCATCCTATCAGTTTATGTCTTGAAGATTCCTGAACATGTTCGATTTTTGTTCATTTCTGGAAGTGCAAATGCAACCTTTCCTCTTACAACAGTGTTGTCTTTTTTTTTTTCTTTCTTGTATTTGCCTTGTTTTTAACCCAGGCTTTTCTGAGAGACATGACAGAGGGTCACTTCCTAGAATCCAAAGTCTAAATGAGAGTTGAAACATGTTTTGGTTACTGCAGGAGCACAAGCATTCCCATCCATGTGAGAGAGACATCACCAAAGTGCTGCCTCACTGTTCAGGTCCTCTTTGAATAATCACAACTTATCAAAAATTCATCCAAAATTCAATTTTGATCTGCATAATGATTGGTTCATGAGCCAGCTGGCTAAGGCTACAGGGACATCACCTAACAAGAGGCCCTTCTTACAGTCCTTGAAGAGCAAGATGTTGAAGAGCTCAGAACAAGAGGAGTCCAAAATGCAACATTAGGCTTTAAATTTCAAATATGTTGATGACTGAAGGGGTTCACTTTTGTGACTTTATGACTTTCTCTTTTTTGAGCTACTAACAAATTTTAAACCTTTGATTTGCAGGTGCTCTAGGCTTTTGCTGAACCATTGAGGACTCCAAGGATTGAATTGATGTTATTCTGTACACAGTATCACAGTATCACAATATCACCAGGGTTGGAAGAGACCTCAAAGATCATCAAGTCCAACCGGTCACCGCAGACCTCAAGACCAGACCATGGCACCAAGCGCCACATCCAAATGCGCCTTGAACACCTCCAGGGACGGTGACTCCACCACCTCCCTGGGCAGCCCATTCCAGCAGGCAATGACTCTCTCAGGCAACAACTTTCTCCTCACCTCCAGCCTAAACTTCCCCTGGCACAGCTTCAGACTGTGTCCTCTTGTTCTGGTGCTGCTTGCCTGAGAGAAGAAGGTAACCCCCCCCCGGCTACAACCACCCTTCAGGTAGTTGTAGACAGCAAGATGGTCCCCCCGAGCCTCCTCTTCTCCAGGCTAACCAATCCCAGCTCCCTCAGCCTCACTTCATAGGGCTTGTGCTTGAGGCCTCTCACCAGCCTCATTGCCCTTCTCTGGACACACTCAAGCACCTCAATGTCCTTCTTAAACAGGGTTTCTAAGAACATCACAACATGAGGAGGTCTTTATGTTAGGGAGCACAGATTGCCTAACTCTGCCAGCTGTTGCTGGTGTGTAGCTTGCACAGCAGAAAAAAGGGATTCTCATCACTGATCTGAGATACACACTGCTACCACCACCTCCTCTGCCTTATTCCTCTATTCCTGTAAGTCAAGGCCTCCAAGTCCCATGCTTTTATGTGTGCACACGTATCTTTCTATTTGCAACTCTATCTGAGATACATCAGTCTTAGAACTGTTGCACCAGATACAAACGATATAAATGAAGTCATCTCAAGGCTATACCAGATTCCTACCAAATCTCATGGTGCAGGTGAGCATATAAAAACAGCTCAGATGGACTCTTAAATTAGACCAACAAAAAGTTCTAAATTAAATTCATATTCTAAATGAATATAGTTCCACTGCTATACTCTTTAGAGTACAAAATAGACTTGGACAACAGAACATAGTAATATACGTGTTGATAAATTTACTCAACTGTCTGCTGAGCCACCTCCCTTTTGAGTTAAAAAAAACCAAAATAAAAACGTTACACAGTTGCTTGCTAACCCCTTGTGCATTTTAATACTAAGGAACCCAACCTATTTTTTTGGCTGCTGCTGTATAAAATGAGGTCATTGTTGGCTGCCAATGTTTACTAGAGTAGGACTGTTGAACAGTGTCTGCTGATAATGAGGATATCTATTCGCAGCTGATAACACTAGTTAGCACCTCTGCAGCACTTTTTGTGCCCACTCTCAAAGCACTTCACATGCAACTAATACTTTTCAAACCCTTCACCATACCAGGGAGACCTGGAAGAAATCCTAATTGAGTCACCCATATAATAGGCCACACAGTGAAGAAGCCAAGGAGAAAATTCCCTGACCACACTCCTAATTTTAAGCTTTTATGACGATGCTTCCAAACCATCTCCAACATTTTCACGGTGTTTTGTTTTGTAACATTTTGCACAAATCTGCCTGCTAGAGCAGAAAACACTTTAAGAGATTCTGTAAGGTGGAAAGTTCTTCTCCACCTACAGCACATTAATCAAGAGTGTTTGTTTAAGCCTAAATGCTTACAATGTGCTTGCCTTATCAAAAGTGCGCTGACTACCCTAACAAATACAGCTCTGAAAAGCTCATGTGACCTGCCAGCACTGTCCACTCTGCACTAATTGTGAACTCCTCCCTAGAGACTGGAAGTTGCTTTTACTTTGCTTCAGGATCCAACATTTCAGATGCTAAACCAAACCACCTGTGTCTGTAAAAAGCATAGAGATCTCGGGCAAACTGCTCATCTTTCATGATCTTTCCACTCCTTCTGCTTTGGCCAGAAACACAAGGCTATCAGTCTCTCTTGTGCGATCCTGGTGCCTTCAGCTTTGGAAGAACAGAGGCATTCAAGGCTTGAAGGATGTACTGAGGGACAAATGCAATTGAAAACCTGTTTTCTTTTCAACTAGCTTCAGGAATTCTTTGAGCACTGACAAAATGCTGTAGAGCTACTTTGTTTAACCTGCTTACCTGAGCCTGTGGCGTATGGTTAAAGACTGCTGCCTTTGCAGATGATGAAAGGAATGGAATGCTCTGTTAATTACAGCATTTCTGCCCCTATACAGTCAGAAAAGTAGATCTTGTTGGGATTTCGGGGTGAGTTTGGGGTTGGGTGTTTTTTTTGTTGTTGGTTTTTTTTTTTTTTTTTTTTTTTTTTTTTTTTTTTTTTTTTTTTTTTTTTGTGGTTTTTGTTTCCTTTAATGGTGATTTGTATTAAGAGGAAAGCCTCCTTGCCAGCCAGGGACCTCAAATCCCATCTCTTTTAGCTCATGCTCAGTATGCTCACAGGCTTCAGCAAGCCTGGCTTACAGCATCACTGTGTTAACTTCAATGCCACAGCATTTGTGTGTCTGCTATTTAGGCACTGTAGAGTTTTGCTTTGCACTCACAGCTCACTGCTGCAGAAAAGAACAGGAATTCTGGCCCACAACCAATGTTTTTCTCATGAAAAGTGCTAAGGGATCATTAAGGTCCAGCCAGACTAGACAAAACTCTCATTTTTAAAGCTTCATCTGAAACACCCACCCACTGTGAAGTGAACGGGACTGAATTTATCTTGAGGAAGATAAAGGCTGAGTCAGCCCAGCTGGGTCTTGAACCTGTGGTTAAGGAAAAGTTAGGCACACCACATTTGAAGGCTAAACCACTAAGACATCCCCATGAGCTAAGGTAAACATACCATCATTTACCCTTTCTATCTTTTACTTGCCAAGCTATGTATTATGTGCATAGCAAAATATGCATATAACTCAGCTGCAGGAACAAACACGAGAGACTGAGAAAAGGCCAAAGTATGCTCTAGCAGGCTGTACGTACAGCAGAAGTGCACCCTTGTTCTCATAAAAGTCAAACCAACACAGCCTCAGTTTCCTAGAAGGGTCTTCTACCACCAGGAAGATAAATAAGATTGTTCTGAAGGGAATACAAGTCAGCTACATTTAAGCCTGCAGAAGAGAAGTTGTTCAGGCTTGGTGCCTAACATAATAACAGGAGGAGAAATCAGGTCAGGAGCCATTGCCCTCCAGAAGCTCAATCCTCCTACTGAAGTCAAGAGGGAAATTATCATTGACTGCAGTGGGACAGAAACTAAGCCTTGGAGAGAGAAAAGGAGAAGCACCTTTAGTGGGGTTGGCTTAGAAAAGCCTTTACCTTCTGCCTTTCTCCATGTTGTTTCTTTTAACAGTACTCCCAGCCAGCAGCTGTGTTTGCTCTGTTGAGACTCAACCATCCAGAGTAATTCACCTTGATCTCGTCACTGAGAAACTGACGGGAAAAAGAGGTCAGGCAGTGAGAACCATGAAAAGAAACAGTATCTGCAGATGGAACTGAATTATTTATTTTTTTTTTTCCATCTACCTTCCCCTGCCTGAGTCCCTCATTTTCTGTTCAGAGCCAGCATCGGTGGTGTTCTGGCGCAGATTACTTTGTATGCTCACCTTTATTCCCTGTCTCCTCACTCCCTCCAGCCACTGCACCCTATTACCTCACCTAATTTATTCTCTGTGCATCAGATTTGCAATGCTTCAGCTCAAGAACATCAAACATGCTGGATAGTTTAATTCTGGTTTAACACCAAAACCAAAATGATCTCTTTTTTTTTTTTTTTAGGCAAATTATGAAGTTCCAGGCTTGGTTTTGTTTTTACAAAACATTAACATCCATTAAAATTGAAGATGTTTTCCAGGTGCATAACTTCCTCTCTGAAAACTGTTTCTTCTTTGAGTGTGTGTTTAAAAGACTGTAGTAGCTCCAGCCCTACTCACAGGATCCTTTCTCTTTAAATTCATATGAATATGTTTGCATTGGCTGTGGGGACCAGGCAATACACAAGACATATTCTATACCTTGTGCTTTGCCAGATGAACTTCAGCAAGTTCATCCCCTACTCTAGACTTCATTTTTCTGAATGTGAAATGAGGGTAATATGGAAAAAAAAGCTATCCAGGCTCATGACAGATCCACCTGAAAATTCTGGGTTAGGGTGTTAAGAATGTACATAATCCTTGGTCCTCTACTGTGTCATTAGCTGCAATGCAACACACCTGGTTTTTCAAAGTATACATTTGCTTCATGAGTGATGTAGCCTCTCCCTACAAGCTCCATACATATTCTCATGCTAGCATGAAACTGGAGAGTATAGAGAGGACAAGGATCACTTCCAGTTACAGGAAAAGCCTGGGCCATTGCTCTCAGAAGCCAGGCCATTGTCCCATCTTCCCACCTTGGAGCATTCAAACCATGTTGCACAGGAGTAGCAGCTCCTCACAACATATGGGAAGGATAGCTCCCTTGGTACAAGGCAGACACTCCACGTATGAGTGCAGAGATGGCCAAGTTGTCCAGTTCCTATCATTGTTTCTTAGCCTGCAGGCTCTTTTTTTTTTTTTTTGAGGGGTGGGTATAGCAGCACAGAGATTGCTACACCACAAACCTTAATCCACTGCCTCTTTGCAGTGGTGTCCCTGCAGTCGAATCCTTTCCATTCACCACTTTCTGAGTATGAAAGCCCACAACTTCATTAGCCCTCTCAGTGCCAGGCACTTGATGTGCAGCAAACTGCAAAGAGCTACCAGCAGGGAAAAGGTCATCCTGGGCAGTCTCTGTGGAGCAAATGTGCTGCCCAACTGGCAGCTGCTGGGAGGTCAGGTTTCAAAATCATCTACTCTGCTTGAAAATACAGGGCCTTGCCTCTCAGACACTGCCCAGTCATTATTCTGGACTCATCTACATCTTCCATGGCTGCATCCTAATTGAGGTTTAATAAGTTTTATTCTAGTTGTTTGGAAAATAGTCTTCTCTCAGTTTGGGAATCAAGCCAGTTAACCTGGGTCAATTAATAATAGCAAACGCATTACACTGTTGGAAAGTCTGACTGTGCAGGTTAAACAGCCACACTTACACAGGGCACACACCTCTGCAGGACACTGGCACCACCTTACTCCACTAGGAGAAGTTTGCAAATAGGATGTCTGACCCAGGTCACCAAATGTAGCTGTGAGATCAAGCTGTGTTCCTTGTGCAGTTCTCAAGTGTACCTCACCCACCCCAACACCTCCAGCCCTTGGCAAACCCAAGCCAAGTGAATGCAACATTGATAGTTGCCCCAGACAGATAGGATGTCAGGCTTTAACCTTTTTTTAACTTGATTTTTTTTTTCTTCAAAAAAGCATGACTTTGGAGATCTGCACAGTCAGCAGAAAATTGAAGAGCAGTCTCCTCATTGCTTACTACTAATAAGAAAACTATTTCTTAGCTATGAAAAGCATTAGCCTCAGCATAATGTTTCTTTTATGCAAGTGTCTGTGATTGTAAGGGAACTAGGGTGTAATGCTAACACAGAAGCAATGACCAGAACAAACCTTTAGAATAATGGCTCCAAAGACTTTTCATGGCTTACTGTAAAGTATCTATTAATTTGGTTAAGAGATGGCCTTGTGCCATATCCTGAATCTGGCTGTGTCAAAGAATTCCCCTGGATACTCCCTGGAAAGATTACCCATTTCCCTTACATGATAATGGGGCAATCAAAAAAGAAAAAAAAAAAAAAAAAAAAAAAAAAAAAAAAAAAAAAAAAAAAAGTAGTTCAAAAGATGGGCATTTTTGAGAAGAAAATTCGATCTGAGCCTGCTGTCTTCCTTACTTAGTCATGGCCACACTCATCTGTGGCCTTCAAGTTGCAGTTGGGACTTTGTTTTTTCTGGATGTGTTTGAGATCTGAAAAGACATCCAATACGCTAAGTAGAGGCTGTTTGTCACTGTGGGAAGCAAAACTCATTTCTCCACTGAGGCCAGTTGTTCTGTGCCTTCAATCTAACCACTTCTTGGTTTGCTGCTATTTTTAATTGCAGGGTAGCTAAAACAAATAAAATGCTCTCCTACAAGGGAAAAGGGAAGAGCTTCAACCTCCAAAATGGAGGCTACTACTGTCATCATAATTTGCCAGTCTGTGGGAAGCTGAGATGACAGGTCTGGCCCAGCCCAAAACCTCTTGATTTTTTCAGACCAGAAATCCTCCACTTTATGCCCACCTATGCCTGTTCTTAAACTGGACATCTCAAATGTGAGCACACCAGAAAGAGCTGCCTTAAACACAGTACTTCTGTATACACCCTTAGAGCAGCAGGATAACTCAGATAACTTACAACACTCAGATAACTTAGGCCAGGCCCATCAATCCTTCCAAAAGAGACTGCACTGAAAACATGAAGTATTCAGCAATACATCAGCAAAGCTAAATCACTGTAATAACATGAATCACTGTTTGACCATATGCTCTAGTGTCTGATGCTTTCCTAAGAAACCAGTTGGAATATTGTGGTATTTACAGCCCTGGGAGATATAACTGGGTTTGTACTGTGGCTGTTAGATGATAAATGGTTTGCTATAACCTTGCAGAGCTGTGCACTGCAGCAACACTGCACCTTGACTTCTATGCTGGCAGCTTTTCCAAAGGCCCAGTGAACTCCTGCAACACTGGGTACCAGCAGAGCCTACGTAAGAGTAAGGCATCAGTGTTTCTCTCCTAAATCCAGATTTCGTCACGCTGGCTTGCTCTAAATCAGAGCTGTGACCACAAAGGCTTGGCAAGCTGTGCTGCTGTTTTCTTACACTCCCACTACTCACTGGATTTTTATGAGTTTTGTTTGTGATTTGTTGTAATAAGTGATATTCCCTAATACTTGTCTTAGGAAGGTGTGAGCATTTCTCACCTTTAAGTTTTCTGAAGTCAATCTTAGCATGCATCCAAAGTTAGCAAGCCAAGATCTCAGCTGCTTTTTTTATTGGTGTTTTTGTCATTGCTGATAGCAGCACTTCAAAACAAAGCAGAGTGTGCTGGTTTGAGGCTAGTTGAAATATTTTGATTAAAAAATTAGATGATAGGTTGTGAAAAAAAAAAAACAGTGGTGATGTCTACTTCACTCATAGGCTTGCTGAGATGTATAAAAACGAGGACACAAATATAGGTAACAGAGAGTCTCTCGCTGGGAGCTGCTGTGTCTTCTGGGCTTTTGCTGTGTAACCAAATTAATCATTCTGCTTCTAACACTCCTGGTTGATCCTCCAAACTCACCTTGAATGTAAGGCAGACCCTAGGATAAGGTAGAGGGCTGGAAAGAAGGTGGAAGTGTGGTTAGGAGCCCCTCCTGAGGACTCTGATTTCTAGGAGGGGGATTGTGTTTCTGCATTACCTTTAACTTGTTATTTCTCTATATTTCTGTAACTATTCGTGTCTATTGTATATATATATACATGCTTCTATATTGTGCTAAGCTGTAAATAGAGCTTCAGTCCTTAACTTCATCTGGCTCAGTCTAGTCTGGGTGATTTGCATAGAGATGGGAGGGGGGGTCAGGGAACTCCCAAACCATCACACAGAGTTAAATGACTGCTGAGGAATGATTTCTTTTTCTTAATATAACACCATTCCACAGGGATTTGGAAAAGGATTTAGATAAGTTGTGTACAGTAACAGTACTTTGGTGAAAGTTGTTCATTACTTGTTTAATAAAGATCATGTGCCCTGTTATAAACATCAAAACTGCAGTCCATTAATCTTGGGAGAAANGGAATTTTACAACCTATGGGGGGACCTAACTGCTTGGTGATTTCAGGGAAAGTGATCAGCTGAAGCAAGGCAGTTCACAATATGCTCTTAGTAAACACAACATAAAATTATCTTTCTTTAACTTCTATTCCAAAGTGTTTACTAAAAGGAGAAGAACAAACCCCAAACTCCAGTGCAAGCTGTCCCAAGTGGTTGAACCTTTGAAACCTGGAAGGGAATTTTACAACCTATGGGGGGACCTAACTGCTTGGTGATTTCAGGGAAAGTGATCAGCTGAAGCAAGGCAGTTCACAATATGCTCTTAGTAAACACAACATAAAATTATCTTTCTTTAACTTCTATTCCAAAGTGTTTACTAAAAGGAGAAGAACAAACCCCAAACTCCAGTGCAAGCTGTCCCAAGTGGTTGAACCTTTGAAACCTGGAAGGGAATTTTACAACCTATGGGGGGACCTAACTGCTTGGTGATTTCAGGGAAAGTGATCAGCTGAAGCAAGGCAGTTCACAATATGCTCTTAGTAAACACAACATAAAATTATCTTTCTTTAACTTCTATTCCAAAGTGTTTACTAAAAGGAGAAGAACAAACCCCAAACTCCAGTGCAAGCTGTCCCAAGTGGTTGAACCTTTGAAACCTGGAAGGGAATTTTACAACCTATGGGGGGACCTAACTGCTTGGTGATTTCAGGGAAAGTGATCAGCTGAAGCAAGGCAGTTCACAATATGCTCTTAGTAAACACAACATAAAATTATCTTTCTTTAACTTCTATTCCAAAGTGTTTACTAAAAGGAGAAGAACAAACCCCAAACTCCAGTGCAAGCTGTCCCAAGTGGTTGAACCTTTGAAACCTGGAAGGGAATTTTACAACCTATGGGGGGACCTAACTGCTTGGTGATTTCAGGGAAAGTGATCAGCTGAAGCAAGGCAGTTCACAATATGCTCTTAGTAAACACAACATAAAATTATCTTTCTTTAACTTCTATTCCAAAGTGTTTACTAAAAGGAGAAGAACAAACCCCAAACTCCAGTGCAAGCTGTCCCAAGTGGTTGAACCTTTGAAACCTGGAAGGGAATTTTACAACCTATGGGGGGACCTAACTGCTTGGTGATTTCAGGGAAAGTGATCAGCTGAAGCAAGGCAGTTCACAATATGCTCTTAGTAAACACAACATAAAATTATCTTTCTTTAACTTCTATTCCAAAGTGTTTACTAAAAGGAGAAGAACAAACCCCAAACTCCAGTGCAAGCTGTCCCAAGTGGTTGAACCTTTGAAACCTGGAAGGGAATTTTACAACCTATGGGGGGACCTAACTGCTTGGTGATTTCAGGGAAAGTGATCAGCTGAAGCAAGGCAGTTCACAATATGCTCTTAGTAAACACAACATAAAATTATCTTTCTTTAACTTCTATTCCAAAGTGTTTACTAAAAGGAGAAGAACAAACCCCAAACTCCAGTGCAAGCTGTCCCAAGTGGTTGAACCTTTGAAACCTGGAAGGGAATTTTACAACCTTTACCCATATGTTCCTGCCCCCCTTCAAAAGTTTGGAAACTTTTCAGAGGTTTCCCCTTATAGTAGTGAATTTCATATGGAAATGTAATGGTTTCATCAGGAGTTTTGCATTTCAGCTGGAGTTTTGCATTTCAGCTGTAATAAAAGAAGAGATAGGAATCAAAGACAGTTGTTCCAAGGGAGTGGAGTCTGTAGTGTATAATTACAAGTGCCTCAGCCAAGGGCAGATGCTTGAACTATTTCAATTCTTTTATTACTCTCTAGAACACAGCCAGTGAAATGTTACTAACGTACAAGGCTGCAGTTGCCTGTCTTGTTTTCCCTTCCTTTTTTTTTTTTTTTTTTTTTTTTTTTTTTTCCTTTTGTTCATCTCTTGGACAGACAGAGAGGAAAGCAATGCACTTTCCCTGGATATAGCCCAGCAACACCCATTCTTCAGTGAAAGGAATTTTCACCTCTAGAAAGTTAACACCATTTTAATCCCAGGTAAAATTTCATATGTTTGTCATGAGCTGCCTGAGAAAGTTTTCTGGCTTTGAGCAAGGGGGACCACCACGATTACCTTCAGTCAGGCTGGAGTGAAAATTCTAGGAAATGTGTCACAGAAGCTAAAAACATCAAGTTTTCTAGATGCAACACTATAGCATTACATATAATCTCTGCTTAATTAGTTGATCTCTGTGCTACCATTGACACAAATATAAAACAGTCCACCCATTTAAGTTTCATTGTTGTTGACACAAGTGGGAAGTGTATTTTGAGTCTGGGTTTCTAACAAGGATTTGACTTAGGTCGGCTAAAGTGGACCTGGATTTCATCCCTCTGTTTTCTTTCAACGGTTGTCTCTATTACATGCTATAATTCCTGCATGTAGCTTTCTCATCCTGGCATAGGGACAATAGGTAATTCAAATATCTATATTGTCCCTGCACCCTATAATGGTATTACAATGACAATTTTATTACTCTCATAAAATTTTTGCAACTTCCCCACAGCACATTGTAATTTCACCAATGGTTGTAAAAGGTCCTAAATTATATTTGTACAAAATTGAGATGAATGGGGTTTGGTATTAATGCATTTCTCATTGTGTAATAGGAATTTTTGTCCCTTCCCTTTTGCCAAGTGCAGAGAAAAAGCAACCGGGTTCAAGTATTTGTCAACTCCCATTAGAAACATTTAATACTAATAAAATTTATGGGTTTAGTTTCCAAAGGATACTGCCAGCGGAGTTCATGATTACTAAATCAGTACTTAAATGCAACCATTGTTCACCTTATAAATTTATGTATATTGTTTGACATATATAAAGCGCTGCTACGGAGGCTGAGTCAGCAGTGGAGGAGCTCTTTGCTTAAATTCAAGCTTATAAAAGAAAAGAGAACTTATTACCAACAGAGCAGCAACATTATGTAAAACGTTCCATAAATTTTTCTTGGGAATGGTGTGCAAATCATATCCCGAACCAAAGGGGGCAGGTGGAACTTGCTCAGTTCCTCTAAGCAAAGCATTGCAAATCAAGTTGCAGGTAATGGGAGCAAATGGAGTTTCATAAAGTTTGTTGTGCCACCTCTGGCTGATTTTAGATAAATCAGCCTATGTAAGGATAAAGAAGGGAGGTGTGAAGTGCTGGCAGCCTTGTGAGGACCAGTGCCAGTTTGCACTTTCAGTCTGCCTGATCAGTTATCTACACTAAAAAGTCTACTCAAACTAAACGTGCAACAAAGTCTTAAGCAGCGAAGTGCGAAGGTAAAATTTGAGTTGGCCGGAGGCCATGCAGCTGTGATGAAACAGAAAAGGAGGGAGAAAAGAAAAAAAAGATGTCATCAAGGGAAGGGTAAATTCTACTCTTGACATCTTCAGCTCTGAAAAAATATTGCTGAGGAGGAAAGGAAGAAAGACGAACATCTTGATTTTTATTACACATAAATGCAGCACCATTTCAGAATCAAAAGTATGAAAACAAGCTTCTATTCATGCTCTCTTTTTTTGTTTGTTTGTTTGTCATTTCAGCCCTTTCTGCAGTTTCTAGATTCAGGTAAATGCACCTGTGAGACGCTAAAGAATTTATCATTAGTCAAAGAAAATCGACTCAACTAGACAGATAGAAAAAAGAATTGGCTCAGGCAGGACAGGGGATTACTAAAAATACAGAGAGCGCAGAGTCCGTTTTATTTGCAAGAGAATCTTCAGACGTTGTGTTTTCACTTTTGACTACATTTGTTTAGCTGGCTGCAGTTTTTTATTTCTGAATGTTTTTATATTCTTTTATTATTATTTTGGAAAACAATTCCAACTTCTCTGGTTAGGCTTTTTTTTTTTTTGTCCCACATATAAGAAGAAAAATAATTGATGTTGTAACTCTCCGAGGCTCACTGAGCGCTTAGGAAAAAAAACGGCAACAGCACTTCATCTGAAAAAAACATTGCTCAAATGAAAAATAAAAGGCTGAAGCCACATATTTGGAGCAAATGTGCTTTAACTAATGGATCCCAGTGTATTATTAACTCACAGTAACTCATAAATATGACAAGTGTTTTTTTCATTTTACACCAGTGTCCAATTAGAGCCAAATGACGAACTGTCATTTGCGGCTGAGCTGGTGTCCCCGAGCGGTACTTATCTCCTGAAGGATTGTCTGCAACCCTGAGCCCAGGTGGGGAGGTGAGTGGGGAAGAGGGTGGCAGGAGCAAGCTGTGAACATGAGGAGACATTACAGCAGAGCTCTTGCACACAAGAGAAGAGATAGAGCCTGGAGAACAGAAGGACTGGAGAAAAGAAGGCTTCCATGAGACCTTAGAGTAGCCTTCCAGTATCTGAAGAGGGCCTACAGGAAGGCTGGGCAGGGACTATTGACAAGGTCTTGCAATGACAGGACAAGGGGGAATGAGTTTTAAATGGCAGAGAAGAGATTTAGACTGGATGTTAGGAGAAAGTTGTTTGCAGGGAGGGTGGTGAGGCACTGGCACAGGTTACCCAGGGAGGTTGTGGCTGCTCCCTCCCTGGAGGTGTTCAAGGTCAGGTTGGACGAGGCCTTGAGTGACCTGTACTAGTGGGAGGTGTCCCTGCCTGTGGCAGGGGGTTGGGACTAGATGATCTTTGAGGTCCCTTCCAACCTTACCATTCTATGATTCTATGATTCTATGAGCCTCGTCCATCACGGTTCCTGGAGCTGGTACCCACAACCATAAAGATGACAACAAAAAAAGGAAAATAAGGATTGTGAAGCTGAGGTGGGAAAAGAGAAAAGTAGGAAGGGAAAGGCTCACAGAAAGAAAATTTCCTGACAAATTAGTTTGTATTTTCTGTTTTCATTTCTGACACACAGAAGGAAATGCTCTGTGTTTTCTTAAGGAAGTGCAAATTTCTCCACTTCATCCATTTTAAATCCTCACCCTTAAGCCTTTTGTACTGAAGCATAAAGTTTGGAGGCCTTAAATGGTCATAACATTTCCCTGTAGAATTTGGCCTCAGAAACCTACTAACAATTCCGGAGGGCTAAAAAGGAAAACCATTTTACTGCAATTTGGCAACATCCATTTATAAAGGGGTTCATATGGAGCATCAATTTATTCTCATGGTTTCTTTACCATATTTGATGAAATATAAGACGCGATTGGAACAAGCGGCTGAAGAAAGAAGGCCATAAACTTTGAAATGGTGTTGTAAAACACACAGTGTGTTAACGTGAAATAAGTTACAGACTTAAAAGAATTTACAATGGTTTGCTCGTATAATAGGAACACAATAGGTTTGCAAGTTGCAGATGTTCCCTGGTAAATCTGGTATTTTAATACAAGTACTCCTTTTCAGTGAAACTGTGAGATTGGGATCTGGGTAATAATAACTCGGTGACATTGGAAAGCAGAGTTGAAAGAAAACTAGCACGAAGCGGGGAGAGGGAGAAATGGAGCAAAAATAGAAAGCTCAGCAATTGCCCACTCCCATCTGTTTCTGCATGGAGAAAGTGTTAAGCTTGCAAGTCAAACAAGTCGTGTGTCTCACTGGACTCACCGACCGTAGGATGGGGCGGGAAGTTCGGCGTAAATACAGGAGGAAAGAGAGAGCAGTGGGGAGAAGGTACAGACCCTCAGACCCTATCCTAGCATATATGCCTTTTCTGTGCAAGTCCTGCTTTCAACAGAGATCCACAGCAACCAAATCTTGCTGCAAACTCCCAAGGGTCACCGCCATCTCCAGGAGCAATTCCCAAACCCACAGAACTCTTTTTGCAGAAGTCACTGCAATTTTATTTCTATTCGGGGTCTTCGATGAAAGCATAGTCATGACCTTATCACCCTGCAGCAATAATGATTTAAATCTGCAGAGCTGTGGCACGGAGAAGAACTTGCAGCATCTCATCACCAGCCTCATAGACCAATGTGTATCCCTAATGCTCACACCGCTTTGTGGTGTAGTTGGGACCTTTGTACCTTCATGTTTGGAAGAATCAATCCCATTGCTAAGTGCTAGAGCTTATATGAATCCTGTCAGTGGACACATCATGTTGGGGATGGGGTTTATTTACAATTGGCAAAGGAGAGTCATTGGCTACTAGAATGGGCTGCCTGGGGGGGTGGTGGAGTCACCGTCCCTGGAGGTGTTCAAGGCGCGTTTGGATGTGGCACTTGGTGCCATGGTCTAGTCTTGAGGTCTGTGGTAATGGGTTGGACTTGATGATCTTTGAGGTCTCTTCCAACCCTGGTGATACTGTGATACTGTGGTTGCAGGAGGGCCTAGACAAGCTGTGACTGACAACATCCTTTTCCCAGCAATGCTGGTTTAGAGCAGAAAGGTAACATTCAGCTACTAACTTCTTCAGAAAACTGGGTTATGCCCAGTGCTTGTGTGCAATAAGTTGGCAGAGAGGAGGATGTGGAGTAAAGCCATCAGCCCTCAGTAACTACCTGATTCACTGGCTTTCTCTCTCTGAGAGCTGTGTTCTCTGTCATGGGCACGTGTGGATTTCTTCCACAAGCAAGCAGAAAGCGTGTTCCCCCATCATGCCAGCACACAACCAGTCAAAAGCTTTCTTCATGCTGGCTGTAAGTACAGTGTGATGCCTGCTCTAACAAGTAGACAGCAGCAACCACAAGCAGCTTTTGGCCCAGGTACAATGAACCCAGTGACCTCTCCTTTATGTAGGAGTCAGGCCCATGCAAAATATTTCCATTTCAGTGTTCTTCATACTGCACTTGTCAGTGTAGATCCTGCACACCAGAACCTGAGCTCTCTGAAACAGGGCATGTGCCACTTCTGGGTAGATTTACACTTTTCATGAACTATATGGGGATGTACTGTTACAAATAAAAATAAAATCTGTGTCTAGTTCTTTACTGACATTTCAAATTTTGTCTTCAGTTCTTCCCTTCTGGAAGCAGTACAGATGCAACATGTATTGTGCAATCTGGATGCATCAAAGGGAGAAAGACCCAGATAGAGAAGGGTTGTTGCACCAGTTTCCCAGAGGGGAAGTATGGAGGCTGATTCTCTCTTAACTTCAGTAGTTGCAGAGCATCTTGCTCAGATTTTCTCTGCCAACTGTAGAGGCACTTTGAAAATGTGATTCACTTCACCCTATCCTCCTTTGGCAACAGTGTGGGATTTCCAGTGTAACCAGGAAATTCTCATCCAGCAGCGTGGGTTCTGCTCCAAGGACTTATCCCTGTCACATAAATAACAAGAGAAGCAGGTGGAAGCAAATTCAGGGCAACAGCTTGTCTACTTCCTTGAGGACAAAGCAACCTTTTGATGGAGAAAAGGATGCTTCACTAGGTTAAAACAGTCTCAATAGCTGGGCCCAAGGAGTGGTGGCGAATGGAGTTAAATCCAGTTGGTAGCCAGTCACTGGTGATGTTCCCCAGGACTCAATAATGGGGACAGTTCTCTTTAATAGCTTTATCAGTGATCTACACGAGAGGATTGAGTGCACCTTCAGTAGGTTTGCAGATGATGCTAAACTGGGTGGGAGTGTTGATCTGCTTGAGGGTAGGAAAGCTCTGATAAGGGATCTGGACAGGCTGGATCAATGGGTTGAGATCAACTGTGTGGGATTTAACAAAGCCAAATACTGGATCCTGCACTTGGGTCACACTAACCCCATACAACTCTACAGGTTTGGGACAGAATGTAGGGAAAACTGCCCAGAAGAAAAGGCCTGGTGATGCTGGTTGACAGCCACCTGAACACGAGCCAGCATTGTGCTCAGGCAGCCAAGAAAGCCAACAGCATCCTGG
>VWZE01024165.1:19773-29922 GCA_013396675.1 Eubucco bourcierii | reverse complement strand
CATCACACCAGGACATGTTTTAGACCTATTAGCCTTCCAGGACAGAGACAGCGTCAAAAGTCTTGATAAGATCAAGACACACTACATCCACTGTTCTCCTGCATCTACTCACTCAGTTATGTCATAGAATGCTATCAGATTAGCTAAGCATGATTCCCTCTTGGGAATTCCATGCTGACTACTCCTGATAACCTTCTTCTCTTCCAAGTGCCTAGAGATGACCTCCAGAATGAGCTGCTCCACTATTTTTCGAGGGATGGAGGTGAAGCTGACTGGTCTATAGTTTCCTGGAATCTCTTTTTTGCCCTCTCAGAAGATTGGAGTGCCATTGGCTCCCCTCCAGCCTCAGGCACCTCTCCTCTTTGTCATAATTTAGCAAAAATGATGGAAAGTGGCAGGGTGACAACCTCAGGCAGTTCTCTCAGCACCCTTGGGTGCATCTCATCAGGGCCCATGGACTTGTGTATATTCAGTTTGTGTAGCTGATCCCTAACCCAGTCTTCATTGTCTAGTGGAAAGTCTCCCCTCCTCCAGGCTTTCTCTGCTTCATCCAGGGCCTGGAGTTCACAGGGACTGATCTTAGGAGTAACGACTGAAACAAAGAAGGCATTTAGCAATTCTGCCTTCTCTGCATCCCAGACAACTTCTCTATAGCTCTCCCAAGTGACAAGTCCCTTCTTCCAGGAACTGTACATGTCTTCCTTTCATGATATTTCCTTCGGAAGCTCCTTGTTCATCCACGGAGATCTCCCAGCACATCTACCTGATTTTTCAGTCAAGGGAACATACCTAGCTTGGGTTTGGAGGAAGTGGCATTTAAAAATTGATCAACTTTCTTGGGCTCCTTTACCCTCCAGATTCTTAGCCCATAGGATTCCTGCAAGTAGACCTTTGAAGCGGACAAAGGTAGCCCTGCAGAAGTCCAGGGATGTAATCCTACGTATTGTTCGGCTTCTACTTTGTATAATACCAAACTCCACCATGTCATGATGGACACCATGTCAAGGCTGTTCCCAGCCTTAATGTCCCCAACCTGTCCTTTATTAGTTAATGTGAAGTCCATCAGTGCACCTCTCCTTGCTGGTTCTTCCACTACCTGTATCCAGAAGTTATCATTGATTCAGTCTTTAGGGCTGTGCATGCCTAGCCAGATGGGCTTTCCAACAATGCCAGGGTGATTGAAGTCACCCATGAATACCAAGGAGTGTGCTCTAGAGGTTATCTCCAGTTGACTGTAGAAGGCCTCATCAACATCATCTTGATTCACTTCAATCAGTAGCACCTCCCTGGTGTTGTCAGTTACAGGGTCCTTTAATTCTAGTAGAAAATCTGACTGAAAAAACCTGTTTTGCATTCTCAAGCAGTTCTGCTTTGGTTTGCTTTTAAAAGACACATGAGGAAGGAATAAAACTCAAAAAAAAGAGTATGTGTAGACTTCTGTTACACTTTTTGTTTACAATTCTGGTATGGTGTTTTAAAGTGTCTTTAAAATCAATAGATTAAAAACCACCCACTATTTAGTCATGTTAGTCTCAGTGTCTGTGTGTACCTCTTGTAGAAATAAATGCTTGATAGCACATTTCCCTTAACAGAAATGTAAGAACCTGGAGATGAACACTGAATATTTAAGGCCCTGCACCATGGAAGCCCAAGTACTGTAGATTATAATCTAAGTAAGATGGGAAACATATCAAGGGATATGAAACATATTTCATCTTTCTTAAGTCTGTTTTCTAACAATCTGAAAAGTTGGAGAGTGTATCAAACAAGAATAATTTGCAAACACCACAGCAGGCCCTTGGGATTTGGAAGAACTTCAGTGGGACTACACAGAGGTGGAGACTCTACTCACAGCAAATGACCAGGAGGATCCATAAGTGGAGCTGTACTTTCTGGCATTTGATTTAAGAGAAAGAGGAAGAAGAATGGGAACCATGAACTCCTGCTTCCCTGGCACTCAGTGCACTGGGAAGGAAGCTTTTGCAACCAGGCTAACTGCTCTACTGTTTGATTATCAAGCCCAGTGGCAACTGCCTCCTGTCAAATGTGTCAAAAGAAACCTACACTGGCAGACACATCAGCGTCTGACAATGGAACAAATTAAAGCTGGTGCTTCTTGCCTTAGAAGTTACACTTCAGAGTCTTCTCTAAGGCCACCAACAAGAACGCATACACTTCCCCAACAAGACTAGGAGAGCACGTGAGGCTTTGCAAGTGACAAGCTTGCTGTCCAGCTACAGATTCTAGGCTGCAGGTTTCAATTGAGTCATCATCTTAGATTCAGTGTGAGAAGGCAATGTTTGGCAAAACAGAAGTATTTTAGGTGTGAGCATAAGGCATGGGAATATAGAACACCATTTTTCTCCAGGCAAGGTTGCAACTTAGAGGTACAGAAAAACATTTCAGCTTTGGTTTCACTCCCCTCCCCCCACCACCACTTTGGTGTTCCAGCCATGTCTTGCTCTTCCTTTTGTTACCACAATCTATGAGGTTAAGAAATTGAGCTTGATAGTATTATTTTTTCTCCCCTTTAGGAAGTGGAGGATAATTAATCAGTGATTAAAATCATGGGGAGTAGGAGAAGCATATTTATGGATGAAAGAAGTCTTTGGCAATGGAAAACAGGAGGTCTGGGTTATACTTGCGGTGGAAGGCCCAAATTACACCTGGAATATATATCCAAGACATCCTAAACATCCACCTGAATACCTACCTTGCCATCCACCTCTCCTTCCCTTCTTCCCGGGTGGAAGAAGCAGGAAAGCAGACAAAAGCCTTGACGCCTCAGTCTGCCACAGAGATACCAGATTTGGCCTTATTCTGCACCCTGCTTTGTTTCTGGCAAACAGAGGTCACAATGCTGGGCATGTGCGTCTCCCTTTATTGGTGAAATCAATTAGGGTTGGTTCCAGGGGTCTTAATATCTGTTGCTATTGGTCAAAGACACTCTGTTAAAATGCTTAAGACCCCAGCCAGCTTGTTTGTGTGCTGTTACTGTCTTTATTTTGTCTGCTACCTGTCTGTGTTGCTTCACACCGCACGTAGCAAGGGACTTGCCTCCCCCATGCATGGCAGACCTGACACTGCCTGTCTGCCACACTGAGCCAAGGCACTGCAAGACTTGCCTCACGCTGGGGTACAGCTGTCTGCTTGAGCTCAGCCCAACCTGAGTCCCTTTGACTCTGGCCAAGTCTAGGTGGTGACCTAGCGACGACTTTACAACTTAACGGCCCCGGTCCAGCCTGAGGGCTGATCCCTTTGCCGTGCACCGCAGCCAATCAGCCAGCTCCAGCCCCTAAATCTGGATCCTGCTTCACCCAGGTGGCTGCCTGCTCCGATAACCTCCTGAGAGTCATGTATGCCTCATGTCCATGGATCTTCTCAGACAACCTGCTCGATTGGAGCTACACAAGCAGCAAAACCACATAGCATTGTCATCATGTGGAAGGCCACCACGTGGCAGGGACTATATTTTTCCTCATTTAAGCTTCTAGAGATATTTTTGGATTATAAATATTGAGACTCTGACCAGTGAGTAAACTACCTCCCTTTTCTGAAGTTTGTGAAAGTTTATGTTTAACCTTTAAGTGGTAGTTTGTGCTGCAGGACTCTCTAGTTATTTTCATTTTCTAAAATATTTCCTAAAATCATAGAATCATAGAACAGTGAGGTTGGAAGGGACCTCACAGATCATCTAGTTCCAACCTCCTGTCATAGGCAGGGACACCTCCCACTAGTACAGCTCACTCAAGGCATCCTCCAACCTGGCCTTGAACACCTCCAGGGAGGGAGCAGCCACAACCTCCCTGGGCAACCTGTGCCAGTGTCTCACCACCCTCACTGCAAACAACTTCCTCCTAACATCCTGTTTCAATCTCCTCTCTGCCACTTCAAACCCATTGCCCCTTGTGCTGTCATTGCAAGTCCTTGTCAATAGTCCCTCCCCAGCCTTCCTGTAGCCCCCTTCAGATACTGGAAGGCTACTCTAAGGTTTCCTGGAAACCTTCTCTTATCAATCATTAAAATTAATCTGATTAAATATATGCATTCTGCAAAGAGAGTTTTGCCAACCACATAATAGAATCTGTGTTAATTGTAAATAAGTTTGGGGAAAATTTCTTTAAATATATTTAATAAAATATTTAATGATTTTATATTGACCTCATTACAATTCACTTCTAATTCAGATTCAGACCCCTCCTTAACATTTCTTCATGCAATTAGAAGCAACTTGCACAAGCAGAGAGCTATGAGAGAACCAATACAACGTTTCTCCTCTCCCAAGGAAGGGTTGAGTCGAAAACGCCCTGCAATATGCCCTCCTTCAGCAGGATTCCTATGGCTGCAGTACACATTGGTTCTCTACAGGGGATCTAGAGAAATTAAAAGTATTGCAAGAAGCTGGCAAAATGCTGCAGCTGAATTTAGAAACTGACAAACAGCCGAGTAAGCCTTTTGGTCTATCGTACAACCAGATATACATACACAATGTGGATCTCACAGAACACAATCTAATCACTTCTGCACTGAATTGTACTGCTCTTCTGGATTCCCTACTGATCTTAGCCAAAGAAGGTCTTAAAAGGATGAATCTTCAAATGTCAATCACACTTCCTCTTTCCACCTACGTTGTAGTTCTTGTTTACACAAGCAAAATGTAGCCAAGCATATGAAAGCCCTGTCAGTGTAACTGAGTGGAGCATGAATAATTTTTCTAGGCATTGTTCTAAGCCCTACTTCTTCCTTTCCACTCATTCTCAAAGGTCAAATAAACAGTACCAGGAACTACATCTGAAGCACTTCTCAGCATGACAAAAGACAGAAATGTTTCTGTGGAGGGTTCGGAAGACTGTAATCCTAAGCTGAAAGCAGAAAACTCACCTTGGAGCTAAACATAGATGCATTTGCTTCTTAGAGAATCATAGAATCATACAATCAGGGTTGGAAGGAACCACAAGGATCATAGAATCATAGAACAGTAATGTTGGAAGTGACCTCAAAATCATCCAGTTCCAACCCCCTGCTATAGGCGGGGACACCTCCCACTAGTACAGCTCACTCAAGGTCTCCACCAACCTGGCCTTGAACACCTCCAGGGAGGGAGCAGCCACAACCTCCCTGGGCAACCTGTGCCAGTGTCTCACCACCCTCACTGGAAAGAACTTTCTCCTAACATCCCATTTCAATCTCCCCTCTGTCATTTCAAACCCATTGCCCTTTGTCCTGGCATTGCAAGACCTTGTCAATAGTCCCTCCCCAGCCTTCCTGTAGGTCCCCTTCAGATACTGGAAGGCTACTCTAAGGTGTCCTGGAAGCCTTCTCTTCTCCAGGCTGTAGAGCCCCAACTTTCTCAGCCTGTTCTCAGAGCAGAGCTGCTGCAGCCCTCTGAGCATCTTGGTGGCCTCCTCTGGACCCACTCCAACAGTTCCATGTCCTTCCTGTGCTGGGATCATCCAGTTCCAACGTCCCTGCCATGGGCAGGAACACGCTACCCTAGGAACATGCTGCCCACAGTCTCATCCAGCCTGGCCTTAAACATCTCCAGGGATGGGGCCTGAACCACCTCCCTGGGCAACCCATGCCAGGCTCTCTCCACTCTCATGGTGAAGAACTTCCTCCTCACCTCCAGTCTCAAGTGTCTCCCTTTTCACCCCTTATCTTTTAAACTTTTTTTTTGTGTGTGTGTGTTTGTCAATAGTTACTATCAGAAGGTAAGATAGAATGTTTACATAGTCTAAGGCAAGAACCATTGGCAGATGACTGAAAACTTCCATGACACTTTCCTCTTACTAGTTAGCACTAAGCCTAAAAAAAAAACCAACCAAAAAACCAAAGCCCATCTGTCCGACTGGAAACTGTTTAATTGAATTGTGTAAATTGTTTAACCTTTCCTCCTACCTTTCACATTCCTGTGTTTCCTCTTTAAGCTCAGTATGACATCCTTAGAAGCTGTCATTTACTTTCAGGTTGTAAAAATCAGTTAATTGCTAGTGGTCTGAGTCTCTTGATGAGAAGAACTTCTTCCATGTATCCATAGCATTTTCATTTTGTCTTCACCTAGAGCCTTACATAATTCAGAAAAGTATTTTGATTGTTCAAAACATTGTCTTTTGTTGCTGGTGTGAGTTCCTCTCTCTCCCTCTTTTTTCCCCTCCTGTTTGTTTTTTTCTGACTTTGTTTGTGTTTTTTTCAGTGATCTGAAAACCTACTGGGTATGACGAGTTTGCCTTAACTGATGGAAGAATGTTTCCTCCTTCCTTTTGCCAAGGAAGGACAAAGTCATGAAATTCTAAGCTATACATAATTCCAATTTACAGTTTATTTAACATGCCAGAACTGAAAATAAGATCTGAATGTCTGAATTTATTTCTAAATTTGGAATAATGTATTTTTGACCATAGTAAGGCATTTGACTCTGTCCCACAGGACATCCTGGTCACCAAATTGCAAAAACATGGACTGGATGTGTGGAGTACTGCTGGATAAGGAAGTGACTGAATGGTGGCACACAGAGAGTGGTGATCAAGGGCACAATGTCCACCTGGAGACCAGTACAAAGAGAGAGTTTGGATTCTGCAGCCTGGAGAAGAGAAGGCTTCCAGGAGACCTTCGAGTAGCCTTCCAGTATCTGAAGGGGGCTACAGGAAGGCTGGGGAGGGACTATTGACAAGGTCTTGCAATGTCAGGACAAGGGGCAATGGGTTTGAACTGGCAGAAAGGAGGTTGAAACTGGATGTTTGTAGTGAGGTGGTGAGACACTGGTACAGGTTGCCCAGGGAGGTTGTGGCTGCTCCCTCCCTGGAGGTGTTCAAGGCCAGGTTGGAGGACGCCTTGAGTGACCTGTGCTAGTGGGAGGTGTCCCTGCCTATGGCATGTGGCTGGAACTGGGTGGTCTGTGAGGTCCCTTCCTACCGTAGCATTCTGTGATTCTATGATTTTTTACGATGGAAATAAATGAAACATACTTTAATTTGCCACTTAATACTTTGAACAGCACATGTGTGAAGCACCTCTGGTTATCTGTTTCAGGTGGGAGAAGCAGCAGTGGGATGGAAATAACACCCATCCTCTACCACCAAGTCAGAGAAAGGCTTGAGAAGGACTGAGAAACCACATATCAAGATTTTTACACATTTTCTTTCCACCATTATAAAAGAAGATATTTCCACTATCTGTGCAGAAAAGCTCACACTTATCTTCCTCATCTTCTATATGAATAAACTGCTGTGAAAGCACTGATTAATTCACAAACCTGTCAGCCTTGGTCTCCTGAGGTGGCGAGACAGTTGTCCCGTAACGAACAGTGGGTGTTGTAGGAGCACTCACAGCACAATTAGGTTGTGAAGAAGAGTAAGAGCTGCTGCCATAGCTACTGTATCTGAAGAAATGGGAAGGAAAGGAGAAGAAAGGGAGAGACAGAAAAAAAATCCATCAGCAAGCTGGTACGCTACAGGAAATCATAGAATCATAGAAAGGTAAAGTTACAAGGGACCTCAAGGATCATCTAGTTCCAACCCCCTGCCATAGGCAGGGACACCTCCCACTAGTACAGGTCACTCAAGGCCTCCACCAACCTGGCCTTGAACACCTCCAGGGAGGGAGCAGCCACAACCTCCCTGGGCAACCTGTGCCAGTGTCTCACCACCCTCACTGCAAACAACTTCCTAACATCCAGTTTCAACCTCCCTTCTGCCAGTTCAAACCCATTACCCCTTGTCCTGACATTGCAAGACCTTGTCAATAGTCCCTCCCCAGCCTTCCTGGAGCCCCCTTCAGATACTGGAAGGTTACTCCAAGGTCTCCTGGAAGCCTTCTCTTTTCCAGGTTGCAGAGACCCAACTCTCCCAGCCTGTTCTCAGAGCAGAGCTGCTGCAGCCCTCTCACCATCTTTGTGGCCTCCTCTGGACCCACTCCAACACTTCCATGTCCTTCCTGTGCTGAGGGCTCCAGAACTGCACACAGGAGTGCAGGTCAGGTCTGAGGAGAGCAGAGCCAAGGGGCACAATCCCCTCCCTTGCCCTGCTGCCCACACTGCTCTTGCTGCAGCCCAGCACACAGTTGCTGTCTGGGCTGCACTCACACTGCAGGCCCAGGTTGAGCTTTTCATCACCCCAGACCCTCAGGGCCTGCTCCTCAGGGTTGCTCTCAGCCATTCACCACCCAGCCTGAAGCTGTGCTTGGGATTGTGCCTACCCAGGTGCAGGATCCTCTTGCTTAGGGAGTAGCAGTGATCCCACAGTCCCTTCTCAAACATTCACCTCCCGAAAATATTACTCTGATTCCATCTTCAAAACATCCTACCTATCATCTTCTGCTAATATCAACCATGTCCTGGACATAACTGAATGGAATGGTGAGCTATTTGTATGGAACATAGTGAGAGATGAGTAGGGCTCCCCTAAGTGATAGCTTACAACAGGAATACTTAACTTACTGCTCATTTCCTCAAACTTCCTAGCTGTTTTGGGAGTGATATCCAGACATTAGGAAGGGAATAAAACTAGTCCAAGTCCAAGTCAGCAGTATTCGTATCTCGTGCAATCAATGAAAAATCAATGAAAACAGCAGCAGCATTCCTGGGAGATGATTTGAACATGGACATCCATGATTTGCCATGATTTAGAATCATATAATGGTAAGTTTGGAAGGGACCTCAAGGATCATCTAGTTCTAACCCCCTGCCATAGACAGGGACACCTCCCACTAGTACAGGTCACTCAAGGCCTGCTGCATTATAAATGAAAAAAGTATCCAAATTAATTTCAATTACAGCAGGAGGTATTTTCTTCCTCCTTCCCCCAACATAATCCATGGTTTACAACACATTTCCTCTGTATAATAGCATCACCATGGTTGCAATTACATGTCTCCTGAAGCAAGGCTTTAGAAATTTGTCTGCCATTCCCTTCATTAAGAAAAACAAACAAACAAACAAACAAATGAAAAAACCGAACCCCAGACCTGCTTGACTTAATTGTGATTTGGCTGATCCAAAAGAAATTCTTTGCAGGACTACTGGAATGGTCATATGTTGTTTTCCCTTCCTTATACCTATTTGTAACTCCCCTACCTTAAATACCTTTTATTGATTGCTAAAGTTTTTTTTCTTTTAACTTCCAAATTAAAGTAAGACTGTTCTTTGGGTGTTTTACTCCCTCTATTTCTGCATCTAATTCCTTTCTTTCAAACAACAGGGGCGGGGGGAAAGAGGGGAAGGCAGACTATTATTATTTTATTGGTTTCTGTTAGCTATATGTTGAGTCCCCTGGGAAGCTTAAACTCAAACCAACACACTGTAAGTAAAACGGAGAGTTCAGACCTCGGTGTGAACTCAGACCTGCAAGTGTTAGCAAAAATTCAGAGGGACTGGTCTGGACGCAGGTTCCCTATATATTAAGTTTAGACAGAGACACAACCACTGGAAAAGCAACAAGGCAAACCCAACACATCAGGGTAAGTCCTGCACGCTACCTTTCCAGCTTTCCTCTGGTAGAAGCTATTGCTTCCACTCTGCCTGCTTGTCTCACATTCTAATGCAGATGTAATGGTCTTGCCCCAGGAGCCTGTACTCTGAAGAAACCCAACACATTTACTTCTTTTATGAATGCAAATGGTAAACGTTTTGCCCTCCTTTTCCTCCAGATAAACCCAGCATGGTCCTCCCTTGCATCACATCTTTGAAGCTATGTGCTAACTAGCACAAGGATGGGCAGAGGGGAAAAAAATCACTGCAGAAATGCTAAATATTGCAGGCACAGGTGGTAGTTACAAATTTATTATCTGAAAAGTGTAACTCTGTTTGACAGGCTTAAGGGAAAATTTGACTTAGGAAAACGTAAATTTAGAGAACTTCCACTCTTCAAGCTGCAGGTAAGGGAAGATGTGTGCACCAAGGCCTTTGTCAACAGGTATTTGGATTTACAGGCTTTTCATTGAAAAAGGAAGAAAACCAACCAAAAAGAGAAAGATAGAAAACTAAAAAGATCAAAGGAATCAAAGTATTTGTCCACATGTAGAAGTTCAGGACTGCTGGAGAAAGGAAGGAAGGAAGGAAGGAAGGAAGGAAGGAAGGAAGGAAGGAGGGAAGTGTGCTGGTTTGAGGCTATTTAGAATATTGTAATAGAGAAAATTACACTGTAGGCTGTGAAA
>VWZE01024161.1:69609-84928 GCA_013396675.1 Eubucco bourcierii | reverse complement strand
CTTTCTCGAAGACTTCCTCAGCAGTTTGGCCCCACACAATGATGTCGTCGATGAACTGGATGTGTTCTGGAGCTTTACCTTTCTCCAGTGCATTGTGGATCACTGAGTGACAGATGGTTGAGCTGTGTTTCCACCCCTGAGGCAAACGGTTGAACTGGTACTGGATTCCTCTCCAGGTGAATGCAAACTGAGGCCTGCACTCCTTTGCTATGGGAATAGAGAAGAAAGCATTAGCAATGTCTATGGTAGCATACCATTTGGCTTCCTTCGATTCCAGCTCGTACTGGAGTTGCAGCATGTCCGGTACAGCTGCACTCATGGGTGGAGTCACTTCATTGAGGGCACGGAAATCTACTGTGAGGCGCCAGTCTCCGTTAGGCTTGTGCACAGGCCAGATGGGACTGTTGAAAGGTGAATGAGCTTTCTTGATGACAGTCTGACTCCCCAGTTGATAAATCAGCTGATGAATGGGCAACAAGAATCATGGTTAGTTCTGTACTGCCTATATGCATAGTTTCAGTAGCAACTGGTGGTTTCAGATCCTTCCAATTAGCCTCAAACCAATACAGAGATACATGATAGATCGCTTGCTTTAAAAGCCACCATTCTCCTTTCCTTCAATAGTTCATTTGGCAAGGGACTCATTTGAAATACAGAAAATAAAGCTCTGTTTTCCTAATCTGCCTGAGGAGATATGAGCCCACCTTGTTTTCTCAGGAATGCCCTGAAATCACCATACCATTTGGTACCTCCCAGTGTGGGAGGGAGAGAGAGTAAAGACTGTTTTTTTCAATACCTCTGCTAGGTTATGTTCTATTTTGTTTACAACATTGAAATATTCATGAGAGTGATGTCCTCCTTCTCCACTGCAAAGCCTAAACACCATGATATAGAGCTGTTCTCTCTGGCTTAATGAATATTTCAATATTCTATATACAGTGGAAGTACAGAAAGTATTTCCCAGTAGAATATTCCCCTGTGCAATACCTGTAACTACCTGCTCTGGGTTCAGAGCTCTGTGTGAGTAATAGAAACTGGACCCAAATCTAGTGCCTGCATGGACTCTGAAACAAGAGATACAGATGTAGGAGGGGAGCAAAAAGAAACGTATGGGTTTCTTTTGTAGTTTAAATGATAAAACTTCTAAATGTTTCATATTAATTAATTGGTCCTTGCCAAGTTTGTTCCCAAACCTAAGAATTTGTTAAACTCCACACTTCCTGATTTGCAATTGATGGAAAAATATAAGGGGAAGTTAAGATAAATTTTCAGCAACGTAATGTGAAGATCAAAAAGCACTGTTTGGAAACATGAGGTTAGTAATTTTGGAGTTGCCTTCTGGTTGTCTCCCAATAATGTAGAATCAAATATAGTCCCTATACAAATTAAAAGGTTTGTTTGGGTTTGTTTTGGTGTGTTGTTTGCTTTTTAAAAAAATTATTTATTATTTTAAAAGTTTTTTTAAATTTAATTTTAAAAAATGTTAGAATTTTTAAAATTTTAAATTTTTTTAAAAAAAAAATATTTGGTCCAGGAGCACTTGAAGCAGATCTTTCAAATAACAACTACATCTTAATGCATGATTTGAAGACTATTGCTGCTGTTTTAGAAATTACTTGTTGGATTTACTTCAGAACCTAGCAGGGAAATATCTCTGCTAGTTGTAAACAAAGTACCTGAACTTTCAGGCTGATGGGAGTTATCTTGGCTCTAGCATTTGATCAAAGTGAGGGTAAGAGGTTCACAGTCTGGTTTGTTAAGAACAATGTCTTACAGCTTTAAATGTAATCTTAGTTTTTCACCATTTTACCTTTTTGGTTAAGAGGAGTTGCAATTCCTGCCAAAAACTGTTCTGTTAATGCTGAGGTTCCTGTTTCATTGGTTCATTAGGTCCTGAGCTACATAATTAGCCTGAGGGATAGATTCACAAATAGCAGCTGCTCAGCTGTGGTGTTTCCCTAATCCATCCTTCTCCCTTTCAGAATCAAATTCAAACCAAGGTATGAGAAAATTATCTCTACCCTACAAAGCACTAAAGAGTAAGTGGGGAAATGAGTAAATGGGCAAGTCTCTGCTGGAAATCTTGTGGAGGCTAAGATGAGACAACTGCACTTCAGTGAAGGAACTGCTCTCTGTTGACGTATTTAATTTAAATTAAGTTGTTTTTTTTTTTGTTTTTTTTTTTTTTGTTGTCTTTATGCAGCAAACTAAGATCTAAGCTGTCTGGGGCATTGGAAAAAGCAAGTCTGAAAAGATAGTTGTAACCAAGCTGCTGTGTGAGCAATATCACAGAACTGCTGAGAAAGTTTTTAGTGCTAATTATTGCACATAATAAAGTATATTTTTCTCCCTGCTTAGGAAATTCTGTGGATATGCTACATTTGTCCATTCCTACCTCTGTGATACTTCCTTTCATATATACTTAATAATAATTTTAATAAAGAAAATTATAATAAAATACAGAATCCAATCCTTTACTTATTTATTTACTCAATTGGTGTAATCACTCTAGAGTTATTATTTGCCAATATATTGGCTCCAATATTACTTGGAAAACTGCTTAACTGAAGATAAAGTGGTATGAAATTAAAATAAATAAGAGAGAATTGGTGCCATTGGTTAATTATTTTCATGCCTACTATGATTTTCTGATACTATGAAGTGATTCAACGAGTATCTTGGAGCCAACTAAGTAGAACTTGATGACAAAAATAATCTATTTTCTAGCTGTAACCAAATTCCTTTAATAGTAAGGTCATGTTTTATATCTGAAGGCTTTTGGATGTGTTTGGCAAGGATTTTGAGACAATGGGAATTATTGTGCTAGTTGCAGAAAAATTTTCTGTCACTTTATCAGCCCAAATGTTTGAACCCAGAATAAAAGGTGAAACATGAGTTGCAAGGGAACAAAAATGTAACTTTTAATTGTTTGGGTATTGGACTAATGTGGATACATAACCTCCATGCATGAGGAGCTCCCTACATAATTGGAACTCAAGAGAAGATTGAGGGAGTAGATGCAAGATAAATGGTTCCTATAAGAGTAACATGCCTAGTATATATATATTTACAAGGTCTTGTAACGACAGAACAAGGGGCAATGGGTTTAAACTGGCAGAGGGGAGATTAAGACTGGATGTTAGGAGGAAGTTCTTTCCAGTGAGGGTGGTGAGACACTGGAACAGGTTGCCCAGGGAGGTTGTGGCTGCTCCCTCTCTGGAGGTGTTCAAGGCCAGGCTGGACGAGGCCTTGAGTGACCTGTACTAGTGGGAGGTGTCCCTGCCTATGGCAGGGGGTTGGAACTAGATGATCCTCGAGGTCCCTTCCAACCTTACCATTTTGTGATTCTATGATTATATATATATTTATATATATACACACACACACACATATATATGTATATATATATATATATTTTTTTTTTGTAATTTTACATCATCTCTCTCCTCCAAAGAAATTATTATGGTTATTGTCCCCTCATGACTTGAGAGTACTGCTTCCTGCAAGGCTCCAGAATAAAATATGTCGCTGCTAGTGACATAAATAATGTTTTATTTCTGCTAGCTGTGCAGAACAGCACTTCTGGGAGAGGAAAGCAGAATTCTGCTTTTTTTTTTTTTTCTTCATGAAGGCAATATCTGACCAGTTTCCCATCAAGACTTCACCCTGTATGGCTCTAAAAATGGTGGAATTAGACAGTTGTATTTTAGGCAATGATTTGAAGCTTTGCACGGGTCAAAGCCAGGACATACCTACAGCTTAAAGGGAGATGGTTAGGAACTGGCATGTATCATTAAGCCTGAGTTGAGCTTCTAATGTCCTTGAAAAGCAATGACAGAACTTCACAGATGTGAAGGAAGGTTGTGCACTGGCCATTCTGCCTCCTTATTACCCATTATTCTAATTAGTTTGATAAAGGATATAACTTCTGTCTAGGAGAGTCTCAATATCACTTGGTTATATGTTAGATACACAGGTTAAATGTTTCTTCCTCAAGATGTACTACAATTATACCTGCTGACTGTTAGTTTAAAACTTTTCTTGGTATTTTCTGCTGAGCCCTGTTGTTAGTCAGGTTTGGGTGTTTTGGGTTTTTTTTTGTTTGTTTGAAGTTACTCTTTTTCTTTTTTTTNGGTGCCTCATTACTTTGGTTGTCACAGCTTGATGCTCAATGATATATATGTGCCTGACTTTGTGTGTGGTACTTATTGTGCTAATTGCTTCTCCTCTATGCGGAAGGGAGTTTTGGTAACCGAGTGCTGTCTCAGAGATGCAAATACTAAGAAGACACAAGGTTATTCTATTTTTAAATTTTCACAGCCTTGAATATGTGTGCTGGAATAGAAGGAGCTGAAGGTAATGCTGATAACAGTGGAAATTTTGACATTGGTGTACAACACTCCTTCTTTGTTAGCTCAGGATATTCCTTGCTGGATTTCAGGTATTTACCCAATTAGGCCTCATTTAAAGATAGATGTGTTTCTCTGCATACCATTTGTTATAGCTAAGCAATAGAGAGACAAAGAGCTGACTCACAGCTTACAGCATGCACCTTTCTTCTGCCCTGCAGCACCTCCACAGAAGAGCTGTGGGTCTGTATGGGCATATAAGCAATAAACTGCACTCTTCCATGAGGCTGATTCACCTAATCCTTAAGTGAAATAACACTGTGCAGAACAAGCTTCCTTAAACTGCAATTTATTTTAAAAAATTTTTCCCCCTCACTTTACAGCTAACAATTACAGCTGAGCATATGTCAATGCAGATGAGCAGTCAAGGTCTGGACCCCTGGGATGAGTGTAACTGCAGTCCTAGTTCAGTGAAACCCAGCGACTTATGCCAGGGATGACTCTGGCCCCAGGAGCCATCTGCTTCCTGGCTGGGAGAAAGCTGTGTTGGCTGCACAGAGCTGAATGCGCAGAGAAGCAGAGCTCAGACTTGTAGCTCACTGTGCTTGGAAACACTGGGAGTAGCCTCACCAGATGTGCTTTTGAGTGTCTGAGCTAGTGCCAAGTAGCTGAACCCAGGCTGTGTAACAGTAGCATTCTGCAACGTTCTGGGGCAAAGGAAGTTCCTTCCTTCCAAGTTTGTTGTCAGAATGGTCAAATTTTCCTTGTACTTTTACTAAGTGATCTTATCTTTTTACTCCATGTGTTGCCATCCCATTCAGTCCAGGAGTAAAACTACTGGTTGGAGACATTTGTGTAGATAATTTGCATTTCAAAGGGTATTTGCTCTAATGGTTACCTTTCACAGATCTGTATTTGGAATGGCATGTAGCATAAATCTGTCATATGAAAAGCCACGCACAGGCTGTCTATCTGCATTTTCTGCCTGTAAGAGTCACTCACTATCTCAATTTCTAAGGATGCCTTCTAAGTCTACTGTGGTTTTGATACTCCTTGTGATGCTTCTTTGTCATCTGTTCAGTCCTGCTACAGACATTACTCTCCTACCAGTCTGTGGACCCTGTTCTTGTGCCACTTGCCCTAGCATTTGTCAAGGATGGTGCTGGGTGTACCAGTGTGGTAGATCCTGTTGTTCAGGGTAACTCCTGGTATGAGGGCCATGTAGGGGGAAATGAAGGACCCTCAGGTGTTTCTTCTTTGCATTGTATGGCCTTACTACTCTTTTACTCAGTGCAAGTGGCTGGTGAGGTACACCTCAAGGTGGCTGAGTGCAGCAGTTTTGAGAAGGGCTGTTGCAATGTGGAATTTATCCTGTTAATATAAATGGCAGCAACCATTCAATGTTGTTAAAGGACAGAGTGTGACATTTTCAAAGGAGAAGGTTGGTACAACTATAAATCCTATGGAATAATAGGATTTGTATGAGGGAAGTGTCTAATCCCTTTCATAATAAGCAGATTTATGAGTGACAGATGTGGATAAATAATGAATACTTCCAGTTCAAGATCAAGTATAGAGTGAGCACAAGAAAATGCAGAGGCAGATGTGCCTGAATTCTAAGCACCACTTAAAATCTCAGCATTCATCCATGAACAAGATCTATGTGATCATTTGGTTCTATCTTTATTTCATTAGCATTAAATACTTATAATTCTGCAAACAGAACTAAAAGCTGAGGTGGGCTAAGAACAAAGAAATGCAAATAACTAGCAGGATTTCATGCTTCATCCAAAGCCTTTTTAAAAGCTATTCCACTGCAAACACTGGTTCACAAGCAGTGAGTGTTAATTGAATTGAATTGAGTGTGAATGTGCACATCAGGCTTCTCAACAGTGTTAAGGCCAAAGAGACAACAGTGAAGAATGTTATATCCAAAGGAAAAAAAAATCATTTGGAGAGGCATTTGGGTCTGGAAAAGCTTTCCAAAGCATGTAATGTGCTGAGGATTTGAGCACATATGACAAAGTCTTAAAATAGGAATTGGAAAAGGGATGAACATTTTTTGTTTTTATTAGGTCATCCACTCAATCACCTTGTCAATGTAGGATCTTTCTTTGAAGTATTCCCTTTAGGGTTAACTTTCGACTGTTTTGTTAATTCTAATTTGGGGATTTTGTCTGCACTGACAGAGTGAATAATTAACCCAAGGAACTCCTTGCTGCAGGTTAGCCTTGGAGCAAATCACTTAGTAGTTTTTAAAGAAGGCCTCTATGCATTTGTTGATAGCATCTGCACCTGCGCTATCGGCAAATGAAACTGTGACCATCAATCTGGCAGTGTCTGGTCTCAAGACAATTTCCTTAATGGTATGCTATGGCTGGATTATAAAACATTTGTATTGGCATCTGAAGCATCTCTTCGTTCACTTAGAGGTGGGAAATCAGGTTTGCTAACTCAGTTAATGTGTGAGGTTTTCTAGGGTGTGCATCAGCAACGTAGCTAAACTGGCTGTGCCAGTGCAGCAATAAAAATGAGTGCAATCATGTTAAAGGATGCGTGGTGTGATTAAACTGCCTGCATGCTCAGCACAAAAGATGTCCTCAGACCAGCCTCACAGTAGCTGGGCCACATCTGCCATATCCTACAGCAGGGAATTATAAAGAGGAATGCTGGCTGCAGATGAGCTCCTCCTGGACGTGTATCTCAGCTGCAAGGTGAAAGGCTGTATTCATACCAGTTGCATAAATGGTGTTAGGGAGCATTTATAGGAATCAGATCTTGATTATTTGTTCTGTGAAAACACCAGCCCAGCCCTTGGCATTCTTATGGTTTGGCTTATATTGGCTGATTCTTAAACCTCCCCTGGGCATGGTCTGGGGAACAGCATGGGACAGGGGGTCTTACTTCAGTGGTGGCTTGAATGTCTCCAGCATACTCCACAAAGCAGACATAGTTATTTTACAAAAGCTGAGAAAGACCCTGGGCACATGTGGCATGCTGATACAGGCATAGTTTATGGTGCCTTGTCCCCACTCCTGCAAAAAGAGATGTCTGGCCTTGGGTACAGCCCTTGCACTGCTCACAGCAGCCTTGGAACATCCAGAGGCAAAGTGTACAAGAAGCGGAGCTTATGAGAGTTCACAGGGGGATTTTGCATGCACTTGCTGTCAGGATGATGTTGCCACACTTGCACACAAGGTCCCATGTGGCCAGTTCATGGTTCATTGTCTTTCCATAGAGCTTTTCAAAATTGCTTGCTCTCCACAACATTTTGCATTACCCATTGTAGTCTCCAGGCTTGTACCCATACAGCTCTCCAAGCAAAAAAAACCCCAAAACCTCTTTCTGCTGTTCTTCCTCTGCTCTTTACTGTAGCCATCAAACATACCCTTTCCAAAAAAAGCCTATGCAGCCCAGTTCCCATGTAGAAGATTGTAATATAAAAGTCAATCATGTAAACTCAATTCATTATAGAATATATGGTCTGCATATTTATCCATGAGTATGAATATATGTGTATATGTACCCTCACTCGTTTATACATTTTATATTTATATATATGCATATATAGGTAGAGAGTTAGAATTAAGCCCAAAGGGCAAAACTACCAAAATGTTTAAGATGCTTCCAGGGCCTTCCTGTCCCCTAACCTCTGAAGTCCTGACAGATTGTTGTTACTATCCCAACAATACTTCCATGACACGAGGAGAGGAAACATGCAGGAAGAAAGATAAATTGCTAAAGGAATGGTGAGTAGATCCAATTTGCCTGAAGGCTATTCACCAGAGCACTGCAAGTGGCATGTGGCTAACCCACACAAACCTGGGTGTGTAACCAAATGAGCAATAATAATAAAAGAAAGGGGCCCCAGACCTAGATGATAATCTTTTACAGTTTATTTCAGGGGACTACATTTGACATTTCTGTTTGATAAAATCCCCTCAAACTTAATGTCATAGTAGACTGATGTGTAGAACCAGGAAAAATAGCTACCAATGAAATGATTTAGGGATAGTAACCTAGACCACCTACATATTATTGGACTGAAAAATGTTCAAGTTCAGTTTTCAAAATGCTTCTCTAAGAGTAGCCTGCATGCCATATGTCTGCAAATGTTGCCTTCTACAGTATGTACAAGGAAATCCAACAGCCTTGGAAAGCTCATATTTCATTTGATGCGGCTGCTGTGTTTATAAGAAACAGAAGAAAAATAATGATCTGATGGCAGAATATGATTTATAGCTTTATGCATAGGAGTGGGACAAAAGCCTTTCCTCCTGGCAGACAGCCTCCTGTCCTGCATCTTTCCAGTCGATTTCATCTCAGTGACAAACATCTAAAAGGATTGGAGTTAGTGCTGACTGAGTTTTCCATTTAGGAAAGACTGGGAAGTGGCCAGATACCTAAAAATGATTTTTGACTGAATATCCCAGGAGCAGACAGAGGCATTTCCATTAGCCTTCTGCATTGCATTTTACTTTTAACTACATTTTGGTTTTGGTTTAGGATGTAATTGCTGACTTTGTGCAGAGATGCAAAGTCAAACAAGCTTCACGGTTTGGACATTTCATATGTGAAATTGGCATCAAACATCAAACATGGAGAATCTGAACAGCAAAGAGTGACTATACGAGTCCTTAGAAAAACTGAGTGGTCCAAACTCAATCCTCTATCTAGGGACTGAAACCAGATTCACCAGCTGTGACAGAAAAGTCTGAAACAGCTTAGAAGACAGTCCAATCGTCTTCACTGTGAATGATCAAAATCAGAGGGACTTTCTTTTCAGTTTGTTAGCTCAAACTCCAAGACTTGTTGACAGCAGGATGATGCTAGTTAAATTGTTTCAGTCAGGCTAAGCCACTTGTAAGCCCAGTTTTTTGACTTTGAGTAACATGTAAAATCTAGCATCTTTGAAGTCCAGAGTGTTTAAATATATAAGACACCCAGAACCCAACTGCCTTCAGATGACTTCAGTAGGAGTTAGATAAAAATTGTGTAGCACGTAAATGTGATTCAGTAAAACTCTGCCATAAAACGAAATTCAAGAATAACTTTGCACTTTATTTTTTTCATACTTTCCAGCACCAATGGCAACTTTGGTAATTGGATATGATCTGGGCCCATTCATAGCTCAGCCAGCCAGCCGTGTCCTGGGTTGCATCAAGAGAATCAGCAGGGCAAGGGAGGTGATTCTGCCCATTTACTATGCTCTTGTCAGACCCCATCTGGAGTATTGTGTACAGTTCTGGAGCCCCCAACATGGGAAGGACATCAAAGTGTTGGAGCAAGTCCAGAGGAGGACCACAAAGATGATCAGAGGGCTGGAGCAGCTCTCCTATGAGGACAGGCTACAAGAGTCATGGCTCTGCAACCTGGAGAAGAGAAGGCTTTGAGGAGACCTGATAGTAGCCTTCCAGTATCTGAAGGGGGCCTACAGGAAGGCTGGGGAGGGATTATTTACAATGTCTTGCAATGATAGGACAAGGGGCAATGGGTTTAGACTGTCAGAGGGGAGACTTAAACTGGTTGTTTGGAAGAAGTTCTTTCCACTGAGGGTGGTGAGACACTGGCACAGGTTGCCCAGGGAGGTTGTGGCTGCTCCCTCAGTGGGGGTGTTCAAGGTCAGACTGGAGAAGGCCTTGAGTGATCTGTACTAGTGGGAGGTGTCCCTGCCTATGGCAGGGAGTTTGAACTGGATGAGCATTGAGGTCACTTCCAACCTTACCATTCTATGATTCTATGATTCCTAGTTCCCACAAGCAGAAGGTAGTTGATACAGAAGTGTGGACTGCTTTTCAGGGGGTTGGAACTAGATGATCCTTGAGGTCCCTTCCAACCTTACCATTCTATGATTCTATGATTCTATAACATAAAGTCTACACAAATAGCTGCTGCATAACAAACATTTAAAAGAATACCACACCCAGAGGAAGGAGATGTGTTTTCCTGACCAATGATTCCAGTCACTGCAAGCTGAGTGTTTCCTTTATGTTTCTTATTCAGGCCCTGAATTAGTGACTCTCACATGACTATGTATATGAACAGCCACCAGCAGATGAGCAGGACAGTCCTTGAGCATCAGCTGAGCTGATCTGTCTCTGTAGGCTATGGCATAGTCATGCTTCCTTAAAGTCCCACGAGTAGCTTCCTTTTGCTATCAGTTCCCCAAACTGGCCCACGGACACATGAAACCCTTCATGGTGCTATTGATACAGAAAAGAAGTTAACTGTTTAGCCAACCATTTATCTTCAGTATTGATGCTCCTGGTGCCTTGAGCAGCTGCATGTAAGATGCAACTAAAAAGCATTTCAGCTTCAGCAATAGAAATTTCCATTCTCAACTAAATCAGATTCTGCATCATAGATGACATTGTTGATGACTGTTCAACGACCTCTGGTAGCTGATCTCTGATAAGCTTCTACCTAAATCACAGATGCTGTCATGGTTAGTGGTATGAGCCACAAGTCCAAAGTCATAAATAGCTTGAAGACAGAACTGCTATTTTCCTGCACTGTGGTGTTTTCTGTAAGTCAGGTAGAGGGTATATCAGTATGGACAGCATGGGTCAACCTCAACCTCAACCTCACCCTCACTAAGAAGCAGTTTATGCTAGAGCAAAAGCCTTGCACAAGGCTGCCTAGAGTCATTTCCACAAACGTTCTAAGCTCTATTCCCACACTTCCAAAATCACCCTATGTGGAAACCCTCAAACATACAAGTGAGCAAAGCAGTGTGTGTAGGAAATTAATCTATTTTATTTTTCCATTTGGAAACAAAATTCATTGCTACAATATTGCAGCAGACTTTCTATGAATATTTTCTTTGTGTATTTTGTATTTTTTTCCTCAATGAACAGTGCTGCCTTTAATTAACAAGGATGGGAAACACTGTCCTGAGGTCAGAGCAGTGATAAAAAGTGCACAGTTCTAGACTGCAATGAGACCCAGGTCCACTATTTGACAAAAGCCTACGTGTGGTATTAGCCAACTCTCTTCACAGCTCCCCTATGTTCATGGCACATTTTTCTTCTTCAGTGTTTATACACATACTTGGGGCATCAGAGGAGTCCTGAATTACAAACACAGTCTTGTATTTAAATAGTCACAAAAAGATTAATGGCTGGTAGTTAAGCCATTGGTCTGAAGCTAAATTGGTCCAGCTTTTTAGCATTTAGCAGAGAACTTTGGTAAATATGGAAAAACGATATTTAAGAAGTAATTTTTATGTTATTTAAGAAGCAATTTTTATGTAACTGTGTTACCTGCTTTGGCTTGTTGAAATTTGTTGGGGTCTAAAATAACTGCCAAAGGAAAAACATAGCCCAAAAACACAGTTCAAGAAACACTGTCACTAGGAAAATGACAATATCTGATTATATGAATCAGTGGTTCAACTGACAGGTAGTTTAAAACAACTCAGATAAATGAACTGAAAATGAACTAAACTTAAACAAAAAATAAAAAGATAAAAAGGGAAGAAAAAAATATCTCAAGAAAATTTCTTCTTGTTGTTTGAAGATGTCTCATCTTTTTGGTTTCATGCAAGACCTTTCTACTTTGGAAGACTCCAGCGTCACCCAGTAGTGAAGCAAAGATCCTGCCTGCCTTTCCATTATAACCTCCCTCCCATCTTCCTCTCTTTTCTCTCTTCCAGCCTCTTTTTCTTCCCAGAGTTTCATAACTCAGCTATAAGAAATTGCTTCTGGTTGAAACTTGGCAGCAAAAGTCTGATTTCAGGCCAGGAATGATCCCCCTCCCCTCCCAGTTTTCAAAACCCTTTTCTTTTGGTCAGATTTAAGCCACAGAAGAGCAGAGCAGAGGGGGAGGGCAGCGCTCTGGATCCGGCACAGGAGCTGGCTGGCTCTGCCTGCTCTCATAATGCTTCAGCAGCTCGTTATTTTTCCAGCTGAAATAAGGGTGATTTCTGCATAATGTGGCAGAGATATTTTTGTGTGTGTGTTTGTGTTTAAGCAGAAAATGGCTGAGTCATTTCTGCTCGAAAGTGGTTTTGCTGTGTGAGCCACTTGCTTACTTTCTGGTTATTTTTCATTTGTGTAGCATTTAAAAGGAAGGTCCAAAATAGTGCACTCCTCTTTGAGTTAGCAAAAGCTACCTTCATAAATGCCTGTGTGTGCATCCAGAGTGCTCCTATAGTGTTAGAGCTGAACAGAAAAATGGATGTGATGGGACTGATACCATTGTAACGGTGGAGACATTATAAAGACTCAGGAGTACTTCAGATGGCTTTCCTTTGGTTATTAAAGGGCTTTAAACTCCAGACTAAAATCACATTTAGAAAGCTAGTGAGGATGTCTTGATTTAAAAGCTACCAGTCTGAAAAGCAGAGACACAAAATATGAGGAGAGGAGATGAAGGGACTCATGGTAATGACCCCCGTGACAAGTGGCTGTTGGCACATTTGATCCTAGCAGTGGCAGCAAGAGGAGCAGTGTAACATAGCCAGGGGCCCGCTGCTGCTATGAATTTTGTGCTGATGTTACATTTATGCCTGCAGTGCTTATGGAACGTGGCCTGTGCTGGGTGTTGCTCAAAAAAGAAGCAATAATGGTAGTGTCAAAGATGGCTCTGCAGCCTTTTCTTCATCCCCATATGTGTGTGGATTAAAGTCCTGCACTGATTCTTTGCCAAGCCTCAGCAGCTAGTTTATCTGCTCTGTGCAGCTTGTGACCCCAGTACAGAAGGTGCACCATTAAGCCTTTGGGTGGCTTGAAAATATTACTTTTTGGTGGTGTTTCTGTGAGCACTTTACTAGAAGGACATAACTGTCTAAGCTTGCTGTAACATGGAGCAGGGTGCTTGAAGGGGTGGTAAGCCCCATACATTATCTTGACCCATAGTGTAGCAAGCACCTGCTGACTTTAGGTGTGAACATTTCTCTCTAGACCTGGGAGTATTAAGTCAAATATCAAATGCAAATACCTTCAATTAGCAACTAGCTGCAAAAATTGGTAACTCTCCCACGTGATGTGATAAGGCAGGGGAAAAGCCCTCCCTTGTTGGTTTGGAGACTTTGCTTTCCTTTCTCTGTGGGATCATCTTTGCTGCTGTTTGCACAGCTCTGTCCAGCTGGCTCTGAAGCTGTCCCCTGCCCAATGAAGGGCAAAACCCCCAAAAACATAGATAGATAGATAGATAGATAGATAGATAGATAGATAGATAGATAGATAGACAGATAGATAGATAGACAGATAGATAGTTGGATTCTTCTGAGTTTCCTTCTGGTTTCTAAGACTTTTAGTCATAACTGAGTTTCACATTTTGCAAGCCTTGTCCTGCAGTGTTGATATCTGGAAATCTAATTTTCCTCAAGAGAAATCTGAGATTCTTGTCCAATGGATGTTTTCAGGAGAAGGTTCTTTAAGAAAGGGAATAATGTGAGATGTAATAAAACCATTGAAGTTGGCAGTAGTGAAGAGATGGTAGTCTGTGGCTCTGGGAGAGTAGCAATGATAAACAAAGTACAGAGTATTGTTCTGAACTTTGTCTCTTGTGGTTATACTGAGCAGAACTGTGTGTGTTGTGCCAGACTGGATCCTTAAGAATGCTGAATTTCCTCTTTTTCTGTGTATTTAATGCCCTGAATTTTCCTTTACATCTCATCCAGAAATTGCAACACTTTGTTTTTGATTATTTAAAGAAGAAAAATTTGTCACTATACCAGTGCTACCCTATGTGGACAACTCAAAACTATTCCTTCTCCCAATGAATTGACATTGGCATTGCATTTATTGGATGTGCTTTTAATACTCCTTCCTCCTTTTTTTTTTTTTTCTTTTTTCCCTTCCTTTCCCAGTGGGAGTGGCCAAATCAACTGTTGTCACTCAGCTCCTATGTAGTTTGTGGATGGAAATTTACAGCTTCTGAAGCTGGGCAGAGAGGCGACAGTGAGAGAAAGAGTCAGGATGGCAGATCGCAATAGCTGCTCTGAGCCCCAGTGCGAATGGAGAGGTGTCTCTAAGTGTCATTTGCATGTCTTGATCCCTAGCCTGCTGCAGGACAAACTTCCTGGGGGAGAGAGACTAAAAGAAAGAAAAGACAACATTTTAATGGGATTTACTCTTTCCATCAGCAGTTGTCAGTGCAGTGACAGCCTGACAGAAGCAGCAGTAATGCTGCACAGCCCCACGAAGTTTGCAGCTGCATCCACTGTTACAGCGCAGTATATCTCCATAAACAGCTCCTCCCTGGCCTCTCTCAAGCAATAATTGGTAAAGAGCACTTTAAACCTGCTCCAACTGACAGTAAAATCCTAATTTAAAAACATTAGATGGGGTGGTTTATTAGTATGTTTTGAACAATACCACATGAGCAATTGTAGATGATTCTGAGAAAAATTACATTGTGAAAAGCCCCAGAGAACCTCTTCAAGACCATTAGGATTTAATTGTGGAAGGCAGAAGAAGAAAAAAAAAGCAAAAGACAGGAAGCAATGGATCGTTATGACTCATGTTGCCTCAGAGGCTTGCTTTCTTTTTTTTTTTTTTTTTTTTTTTTTTTTTTTTTTTTTTTGTTTTTTTTGTTTTTTTTTTTTTTTTTCATCTGGTGTTGTGTGCATGTTTATTAAGTTATTTTCTTATTAAATTTGCTCTGAGTTATTTTGTTAAATTTGGGCTGAAAGATTACCAGCCTGGTACCCATGAGACATGTGTGAAAGGTGTAAAATAATCACGCTAGGATCAGTTAAGGAGAAAGAAGGGTTAAACTACTATGCAAGTAGTGTCTACACATGTTAAACCTAAATACAGATAAAATCTTGGAGTTTTACTGGGGGGAAAAAAATCTATTTTAAAGGCAAAATATTTTGCTTGAAGAAAAGTAAAAATTAAAAAGGAACAGATCTGTAGCTTCTACATACTCTCCCTGCCCCTCAAAACCATCAAACAAAACTAAACAACACAAACCAAATAAAAGAAAACCAAAAACCAACACACAAACTAAACCACCACACC
>VWZE01024161.1:7831-69586 GCA_013396675.1 Eubucco bourcierii | reverse complement strand
ACCCCCACACCACCCACACACACACCCCACACACACACACACACACACACACACACACACACACACACACACACACACAACTCCTCTGAACATTAGGGATACTGAAATCTGAACGTCCTGTTTCAGTCTAGGTCTATATGTAATGTTTTGTAATTTTACTACTGTTTATCCCCCTCTGCCTCATTTGTGGTTGTCAAGAAAAGTGTTTTGGTTTTTTTTTGTTTGGGGTCTTCTTTTCCTTTCTCAATGAATCTCATTCAGTGTCCTTGGTTATGATTTGCCAGTATATATTTCTTATTCATTGGCCTTGTTGCTGAAGCTTAGACCTTTTTTTTTCTGTTGCTTTTGAGGGGAGGAACTGTATCTCATTATGTGCTATACAGACTTGAGCACCACAGATCTCCAAAGGGTCTAATTCCCAGGAAAAGATGCTGCCAAGTTATTTGCTGATGGATCACTTCTGATTTCAGTTTTCAGCTTGGGATGTCATTCCTTGTTGCAGATTCAGCTTCTGGAACTATCTTTGGGTTTCCCAGGAGTTTTGTAGCCCCAGTGATGAGCCTGAGACTAGGCAACAGGCAAATGGGGATGAAAACTGAAACAGAGCTGTGGGAGAGGCTGAAAAACAGGTGATGGGAGAAGTAAATATGACAGATGGTCTTCCTGGGACAAGACGTCTTTCTTCATTCTCCTCCCTGCTTAGCAGAAACTGCCCCCTTAGCACCTCTCAGATCCCTCTAGTTACAACAGTAATAGCAGTAGCAACAGCAACATCAGCAACAGTCATAATGATCACCACCACCACAACAATTTAGTTTCTTTTCACCAGAGGCAATTCATCATCAGGTAAATCCAAGTGGACTCTCACAGTGGTGTCTTCTGAGGACTTTCTATAAGGTTTCATAATAGATCTTTCTGGTCTGTCTTATCTGTCACTCTGTCAAGTGACAGCTGCATCACTGCTAATATCAAGGTTGAAAGTAAAGAAGGGAGCAATTTCTCAATTATTATTTCAGACACATGATGTAATTGTGCTGCTGGCTGCAAGCCATGCAGCTCTTGTGGTAGTAAATAGTTCTTTCCCTCAGCAGTCCCAGACGCTGTTTTCATATAGGCTGGGAAGGTCAGAAAAATCAATTAGCTGTATAGGATGGTAATGAAAGCCAAGTCCAAATGTGACTTCAGAAACTTTTTTTTTTTTTTCAAGATTAATGTATCTTAAGAAGAAAAAAAGGACAACTGTCGTTCATCAGAGCTCTTGTGTTTGTTGCTTCTACTAGAAAAAGCCAATGTCCTCATTCTCTACAGCAACATTGTCTCTTAGCTGTGATAAAATCATGTGTCAGATGGGGACTGCTGAACGTGGTGTTTTCCATAAAAAATCCACAAAGATTAGCTCATCTTCTGCTGAGATGGTGTTTAGGAAGCAGACAAACACACTAAAGACATAAATGTCAACAAGACATGATTGTCACCACATGCACCATGGTATGGAGGTCTGCCCATGCTGCCAAACCTCAGGCTGAGTGGGTGGGTTAAGTGGGGTGAATATAGTTCAGACTTCATCATTAGACCAGGAAATGAACTTCAGACTTCTTAAGTTTATTGGGAATGTAGTGCTACCTTGGGCAAGTGACCTTCCCTTTAATGGTCTCTAATAGCAATACCTGGCAGGGACACTGTAAAATTTAATGAAGTGCTTCACTATTCTCCTGTTGGAAATGCTGAAGACCATAAAGTATCATGGAATTCATTGTCACCTGGCACATCAGTCTTCAAATGGCTTAATCTAAATTACACCTCTGCTTTCTAAAATAAATAAGTTATTTCTCTCATGTGGGAATGTACAAAGTAAAACATACTCTTCCTGTTCACTATTTAAAGTCATACACATTATATATATATATATACACACACATATATATATATACACACATACACACACTATATAGTATATATCTATATCTATATCTATATATATATATATATATATATATATATAGTATGTAAAGTCATATATAACTGGGACTTAAACAGTGGTCCCAGTTCATTCTCTATTCGGTAATGTTTCCTCTTCTTATTATAAGAGAAATGATTTAGAACTGCAAAAACTACTCAAATTGTCCCCTGGGCTATTCTCTGAATATTCCTACCTAGCTGCATCATTCAATTAGAATTCTACTCCTTAATAGGTGTTTTATATATTAATGTGATGAACACTAATAAAACTGCACTGGGCAAAATGACAAGTTCTGATGACTTGCCAAGAAAAAAATGCTTCATTTCCTAGGCTGGGACTGTCGTGGGTATACGAACCACATAGAAACATAGAATCAGTCAGGGTTGGAAGGGACCACAGGGATCATCTAGTTCCAACCCCCCTGCCATGGGCAGGGACATCCTACCCTAGATCAGGCTGGCCAGAGCCTCATCCAGCCTGGCCTTAAACACCTCTAGGGATGGGGCCTCAACTACCTCCCTGAGCAACCCATTCCAGGGTCTCACCACTCTCATGGTGAAGAACTTCCTCCTCACATCCAGTCTGAATCTCCCCACCTCCAGCTTTGCTCCATTCCCCCTAGTCCTGCCACTACCTGAGAGCCTAAAAAGTCCCTCCCCATCTTTTTTGTAGGCCCCCTTCAGATACTGGAAGGCCACAATAAGGTTATCTTGGAGCCTCCTGTTCTCCAGACTGAACAGCCCCAACTCTTTCAGTCTGTCCTTACAGGAGAAGTGCTCCACATGACATCTGTGTCACTTGCAGGGCAAGCTGTCTAAAGAAGACAAGAAAAGCTGCCATGCAACTGCTGCATTTCTTTTTCCTGATCCTCATCAAAGTGAATAGAAAGCATTCACTTGTTTCTGTAATTTATTGAACTAGGTGGGCACATGATCTTCAGTGAAATGAGAAAGATCAAGCAGGTCTATGACAGACCTGAGAAGACCCAACCAAATTCAAATGTGGAGTCACTAGTCACAGTAAAACAAGGATTTCATAGTTGGAAATGAGTAAACATTATCCAAAGCACCTGCTCTGTTTTGGAATGGACTTGTTACTTCTTCCTCCCTTCAGAACCTGGTATCTGGGGCTTAAACAGTGGCCCAATGGAGGATGGCTGAGGGCTAGGGAGCACCTATCTCCAGATACTTCACCATGCTACCCCTATACCACTGTGAAGGAGGGCAGATAGCAGAGTTTGACTAAAGCATTCTGAAGAGTAATTCTGCAGACTCAAAGAAGAGGAGTGTGCCCTTGAGTATTGTGCTTTTAAATGTGATTCCAAGTGAATTACAAATTCACTGTGCACTTGGCATGGCCTAGCAGAAACTTGCTTGGGGGAAAGTTTCATGGAAGATCATTAGCAGTTAGTGTTAGGTAGAAGTTGAGGCTATTGAGCCTCTTTGGAAAGCTCTTTTTTTCAGAAGAGTTTTTTCACCTCATTCCTTTATCAGGAAAATACGCAAAGTAAGGGGAAAAAAAAAAACCAAAAAAGGAAAAAAAAATCACACATCTTTGAACGACTTAATTAACATTATTTGAATTGATCATTGTTTCAGTTATGCTCAAAAAGCCCAAAGCTTCTTTCTGTCTCAAAGGCTGGAAAATGATCATTAGGAGCACAGCTCATTTTTGTAATGCAGGGCCAACCCTGATAATTCGTTATAAATGACATTATCCTGGCTAGGGAATAAGCACAACTGTATATGACAGCTAATTATCTTAACACCATTTGCAGTCAAACTTTTTTTCTTACCAATAATACATGTACAAGACTAAGGAAAGAAATACAATAAAAATGGGAGGAAAAAAGGGAAGAATTATCCTGTTTTCACCCAGACAATTGTCAGTCTTCTTTGGCATCCCTGCTACAGCTTGCATTTGTCCAGTCCAGTAAAACAATAGTTTCTTTAACTACAGCAAAGAGCAATTTACCCATTATCTGTTTCCTAAAAGCATTGAATGCTGAGTATCCTGTTCCATTTCCTGTCAGATATTCACATGCAATTAGATACAGGCAAGTGAGTATGTAATGTGAAATGGGTATTTTGCTCTGAAATGTGGCACTGTGCCTGTGCTCTTCCCCATCTTCTTGAGCAAAGTTCAAGTGCCAAAATGAAAGACATGTTTAATACCAAAGGTGATTCAAGTTCAGGCAAAAAATAATTCCAGACAACTCAATTCTGAATTATTTTCCTTCTAAACATTTTTTTTTTTTTTAAATGGAAATACTGCTGGGTGTTTGAGGATGGGATGTTAACAGCAAAACCCCTAGCAAGCTATTCAAATGTCAGCCCCTGTTGTGTACAAAGTCCTCCATATCACTGTGGAATTTGGAAGAGGAAGTCATCATAGCAGCCAAATTTACAGTGTAGTTGCAGAATATTCCAGAAACCCTCTCTTCTTTTTAAAATAGAAAAATACTTTGAGTATGTTCTCTTCTTGTAACATGGTTTCCAGAAAAGAGATTGCCCACATGAAATATATCTACTGATATTCGATTGGTTAAAGTTGTATTCCAAGAAGACAGTCTAGATATCTTAAACCCAAAGTTCAGAAATTACAGGTTAAATACCTTGTGTGAAATCAAATCCATAGAAAAATCCCCATTTGTATATTTGAAGAATCTTATTTTTTCATGTACAGAACACCCTTAAACATTGTCTCTTCCCTTTTTTCTCGTTATGTAGCATCTAAACCTTGTTATTTCAAATGGTTTCTGAAGCACAGCAGATGTATTTGTTACTCACAATAATATTTTAAAGGATGTGTCCAGTGGAAATTGAAACACAAAGCCATGGAGTGGTTATCCAGCCTTTTCAGTGTGGATTTTTAGATAAGTCCTTCTATCTGAATAGACTTTAAAGATGGAAAATATGGTGCATGGAGGACCATCAAGATTAGATTTGGAGTTTTGAGTTAGATTAAGTGGTACATTGCATTGGTGGTTTGGTTCAGTGGTTCGGTACTTTGTTGGTGTCATGTAAAGGACAGAGAAAGCAGTGGTTTTGGTAGTAGTTTCCAAAGAAAGTTCTTGATGAAGGTGATGTATTTAAAGTTTTTTGACCAATTTATTTGAAATCTGTGCAATGGAGTATACGAGCACAGAGGTGGTGATGATGGAGAACAAAAGAGAAAAAAAGATTTTTTAACAGGTTCTTCTCTGACAGGAAAAGGTGAAGCTTCCTGTCCACCTGAAAAGACTGCTACTTATTTAATCCAAAATGCAAGAATACCTGGAATCCAAAGACTTTGCACTTCCTTGATTTCAGTCAAGTATAGAAATGAAAAGGCACAGAACCATAATAGGGAAATGACTCTTTCCAATGACTTTGAAAACCAATACTCTTGCAGGTTTCTTGCAAGCTCAAAAAAGAGCAAACAAAAAACCCCAAAATAACTATAACCTAGGCCTGAACGTCAGCATGTAAAAAACGTTCTTGGCATAACCACAGTTAACAGAGGCAGAAAAGTTGACAGTGTGAGGCTCTTTGAAATGTTGCTTGACAAAAGCATCTGGCTCTGAAAGCAGCTGCAGATGTTACACAGTTGTGGAGGCTGGGAGGACAATGGGGATGTCCATCTTTGCTGACATCACCAACCTTTAGGATTAGAACCAAGAATTCTACAAGGACACTCATTTCCTAGAGGAGTCTACCTGTATAGCTGTGTGATGGGTGCAGAGATATCTGAAGGGGGCCTACAGGAAGGCTGGGGAGGGATTATTGACAAGGTCCTGCAACGACAGGACAAGGGGCAATGGGTTTGAACTGGCAGAGGGGAGATTGAAACTGGCTGTTAGGAAGAAGTTCTTTACAGTTAGGAAGAAGTTCTTTACAGTGAGGGTGGTGAGACACTGGCACAGTTGTACTGCTCCCTCCCTGGGGGTGTTCAAGGCCAGGTTGGATGAAGCCTTGAGTGACCTGTACTAGTGGGAGGTGTCCCTGCCTATGGCAGGGGGTTGGAACTAGATGATCCTTGAGGTCCCTTCCAACCTTACTATTCTATGATTCTATGATACACACTCACTCTGGTGCTTTTCTGAGCTGCCTATACCTGTTCTACCAGCAGCAAGGAGTTGTTAAACTCTGTTTCGTGTTCTGCTGAGCCTCAGTGAAGATGCAGTATTCAGTGTTTGGGTTCCCCAACCGCCCCAGTGAAATCAGTCAGTTTGTGTGCTGGAACCAGCTTGTCTTTGGCCAGTTAATGTGCACCTTTCTACTTCTCTGAGACATACTGCCAAAGAGGACTTGTGAGAAAGCTTTACTACTAATAATAATTCATGAAAGAAAGATAGAAATGGAATAGTGAGCATGAAACCGAAATTCATTAAAAATGTATGATCAGAGTAATAAGACTGGCTTTGTGTTTGGTGTTGGTAGCCTGCAGGGGAAGAAAAAAAAAAAAAAAGTATGGAAAGAATCATATTACACAGATGAAAAGGGAGGGAGGCAGAAAAAACAGATTAAATAGATAGCTATTCACTTTGGTTTTAAGGATTATCATTGAAAATCATATAAATCTAAGGCTATTAAATTGCAGGAATCCCAAAAAGAGCACTTGGATGATGCTGAATTAATGAGAGAAAGACAGAAACTGCATTTCAAAGGAAACACATAAAGGAGTATGAAATCTGCTGACTCCAGTGAAATCAGCATCTAGATCGGCTTGCCAAGAGGACAGAGAGGAGATGTGAGCAGGTATTTGGAGATGCTACATAGACTATATAAAGCTGTTACTGTCAAACGACTTTTGCACAGTCCCAAGAAGTGTTTTCCAGTCTTTTGAGAGATGAGGCCCCCTTCAGGAAGATACAGGCACCCACATCCCCACTTTTGTAACCCTGCCAGGTATTGTGCCAGATGTTTTCCTATTGGCATCTGGCCTAACCACCATTTCTTTACTGCTGCAAGGAGAGCTGGTGAACTGGTGAAGTTATTCCCATATTGTGATGCTGCCTCTGATGTTTTTTTAAGACAAGTAAACAATTGAGATTTTAAGAAATGGCAAAATAGTTGTCTGCATTTATATAGATGGGAAGGTCTTTTAAGATCCTCTAGCTTGACCTGGGGATATGCTACAGGTCATCAAACACCACCATTTCTGCACTAAGCACATCATATCTCTCAGTATGAACTGGCATTTCCCATTAGCTCTATTGCCAGGCTTTCTGTTTACTTGTGTTCAGGAGGGCAGGCAGACCAGTATTACATGCCAAAAAAAAAAAAAAAAAAAAAAATCATCTCAGAAGGAATTGGAGAGTAAGCTTGGATATTAGCTGCTACTGAAAAGTGCCAACTGGTGGTTTCTGGAGAGCTTCTTCAGCCACAGTCATTATTAGTTTGTCATGCTCCCTGGTACTTTGAATAAAGCAGAGTTTACCATGTGGCATCTGTGAAGAACTTGAGGCTCGCCATTAAGTTTGCCTCTGCATGGTGTTGAACAACCTCCCTTTCCTCTGAGCTGCCTCCTTGCTTCCCAAACTCAAAGCACAGCAGGGCAGGTTAGCCACCTAACACCATGGGTTGAAGAGATCAGTTGAGAGTTTCAACCTTCGCTCACGTGAGTAAAGCCCATGGTATCAAACAGTCTGGAAAATGGTCTCTGTCTTTCTCTTTCTTTCTTTGTTGCTGTTGTTGTTGTTGTTGTTGTTTTCCTCAGCAGAATATAGAACCATTGTGCCCTTTGCTGTCCTCTCCTTCACACAGCTCCCTTTGCTTCTGAGTTCTGACAGAATTCTGGATGAATATTTTCTCAACTAAGCCAGAACCAAAACCCAACTTTGTTCACGTGGGCAGAGAAGATTAAAACATAACAATTGAGGTTAATAACACATTACCTCAATGTGAACTTCAGAAATGAGCTAGCTTTATTCCAAAATGCCTCAGTAATTATTTGAATGGATTAGAGTTTCTTTTTAGGAGAGAAAACAAACCCAAATCCTCCTTGCCTAGGTTTAATTCTCTGTGTCACACTCTACACTTTTGTGTTGAGCCAAACCCCCTGGGTTTGCTGCAGTCAAATTACAGAAATGAGCTTAAATTTGAATCTGGGATCTGAAGTCACTATGTGACTTTGAGCTGACACTACACTGTCTAAAATCACTGAAGGCTGGGAACTGGAAAACAGAGGCAAGGTAGGTTTTAAAATCTGCAGCAGAAGTGAGCTGTGAAAGGAAGGATAACTGCACTTGTCCTGAGATCTGCTTTCAGGTCTAGTGTTGGTGCCACGCACGTAAATTCTATAGCCATGTTTATATACAATGAAATTAATCCTGATTTATTTTCATACCTGTGGAAATAAGAACCAGGCATTTAATTATACCATCTTTGTGGCAATTAATTTTTTCATCAGATCTAACTATAATACAGAAGGTAGCCAGGGAAGGAAAGACTGTGTTGCATTTTCTGTTATATCTGCAAACACAGTAGTTAGTCGAGACAGAGGCTCATGAATAAACAAAAATTTACTGATGATCTCTCATCTGTATGTATTTAAGAACCTTTTATGATTTAAAGGAAACAATTGATTTGGGCCCAAGTAAAAGTCTGTGTTATGGCCACTTCCAACTCTACTTCAGTGTGCAAAGTGATTAATCACAATTCAGACGCTTTATTGCCTTCATTCCAAATACTCAGCTGTATCTCAGTGATCTCATCCAAACAAACTCTTCTTCCTTTCCATTATGACTTCTCAGAGAAGGAAAGAGAAAGACTTTTCTGAAGAATACTTCATAGCACATAGAGATTTGTACCCACTGCGACGATAATCTGCATCTGTTGCCATTCCGCTGAGATTTCACATTCCCAGGAGAGATCCTAGGACTGCAGGTGTGGCTGCAGGCTGCTGGGAAGAGATGAAAATGTATTCACTTGTATTTTGAATCCAACCCAGATGGCAGAGTGATTCATGGGTCAGGCATGACATGGCAGTTGACAGCATCTTACAGTCACTTACCAGCTCCTTGGTTGATGAGGGATTTCAGAACACATTTAACTCCTTGCTGATGAATGTGCAACTCAGGCATGCAGTTAGGTGTTTTGTTCATCAATACTGAATTTCACAGAATCACAGAATTAATCATGTTGGAAAAGACCTCTAGGATCATTGAGTCCAACCTATAACCTAACCCTTCTAATTAACTAAACCATGGCACTAAATGCCTCATCCAGCCTCCTCTTAAACACCTTCAGGGATGGGCACTCCACCACCTCCCCGGGTAGCCCATTCCAATGGGCAATCACTCTTTTGTGAAGAATTTCTTCCTAACATCCAGCCTAAACCTGCCCTGGTGCAGTTTGAGACTGTGTCCTCTTGTTCTGTCACTGGGTATCTGGGAGAAGAGACCAATCCCTGCCTGGCTACAACCTCCTTTCAGGTAGCTGCAGAGAGCAATGAGGTCTGCCCTGAGCTGCCTCTTCTGCAGGCTGCACACCCCCAGCTCCCTCAGCTTCTCCTTACAGGGCTGTGCTCCAGGCCCCTCACCAGCCTTGGTGCCCTTCTCTGGACAATGTTCAAGCACCTCAACATCTTTCTTAAATTGAGGAGCCCCAAGCTGGACACAGTACTCAAGCTGTGGCCTAACCAGTTCTGAGTACAGGGGCAGATTTCCCTGGTCCTGCTGGCCATTGCATGCTTTGCTAAACTAGTGTCTAAGATCTGTCAGATGTTGTTATCTATAAACCATTCAGCAGAGGTGCAATCCTTGAAGACTCTTGCCATGCTCCCTCCCAAATGACTGAGGAAAGTAGTAAAGGTCCAGATTTCTTTAGGACTGGGATTTTAATCTTTCTTTTTGTCAATAAGTTGTTTTCAAGTCTATGCAAATGTAACAGGGCATGGGAAAATAATATAATGATCAAACCCATAAATATTTAATACCATAGAAGGCATTCATCGTGATGGTGGAATTGTAGTCAATTTTTATCTCAGTACAGACTATCTAGAAACTGATAGCATGTTGAGGATTGATATTCACCTTACACACCCTAGATTGCCCCAAACTAATGCCTTAAAGTGATCTGTTTGTTATATAAATCTTCTTTATCATCTGTTTTGTCAATGCTACTCGTCATTTTCAAAACTCCATCTTTCTGTCCTCTATTAAATTTACCAGTGGAAAGAAAAAAATCAATAATCTATTACCATCCTGATGACTCCCTGGTACATTAGAAGGAAGTGCATGTTTGTTTGGGTATGTAAGGGGATGAGGTGGCAAGCATTTGAGACTTCAGAACTGCCTAGTGCCATCGTCAGCTGGTGTTGTATCCAGCCTATAATTCACCCAAAGACTTGGTGGCACTGCGAAAGTGAGAAATTACAGTAGTAGTAATCAATGTCTTCCTTTACCTGCGGGGCCATGGTGGGTATCTTTAGCAGCTGTTAGTAAAGGAAGAGTAGAATTTCTCTAAGACTTTCCTTTCAGTTGTTTTCTATCCCTTCCTTCAGCCTTATCAGTGCTCCCATGACTTCCAATTTAACTAAGCAACCCCCAAAGCTCTGCCCATGTCTCAGCTCTCCAGAAACAGATGCTTGCTGTTGTGGGGCAGAGGTAGCTGCTGAGCAGTTTCTTTCTCTCATTGTCATCTCCTGAGTGGCAGGGATGGCAAGTGGTATAACTGGAAATTAGACTGGGGAAACTACTGTTGCAGTCCCCTACTGTTACACTTCCCCTTCCTCCCCTGCTATACCTACTCTGACTCAGCAACAGTGAGAAGCTGCTTCCCCCAAAACTGACAATATAAATATGCTTTTTTTTTTTTTTTTTTTTTTTTTTTTTTTTTTTCTTTTTTTCGCCTTGATTCAACAGAAAAAGCAGTGGAATACAGAATGAGAAAGTTTCAGATACTGTGAGCTTCCTATGTACCCTTTCCTACATAATCCAAAGCATTGAGTCTGTAGATAAGAAAAGAGCCTGCTGGGCTTATGGGGAAAAAAAAAATCCTATATGCTGCTGTTTACTCCTGTACCTCAGAGAACCCTGATGGATCAGGTACTTGCAAATAATGTTTACTTGATGGAGCAAATGGAAAAAAAAGACCAAACCCAACCTTATTGATTATTATCCACAACGAGGTTACTTCACTAGCTCTGGGCATAATGATTTCTTGATTTTAAAATAAAGAGTTGGGGTTTTTTTGTCTGCTCAGATGACATTAAGAATGTAAACTGTGGAAATCTACCACCAAAAAAAAAGTTTACTCAGTTGAAGACATCAGAGACAAGCCAAACCCAAAATCTGACACCCAGCACCCTTCTATGAATACAAATAAATATGACTTCTCCCAATTTCAGCTAATTCATTTGAGTATGTGGATCCAAACAACCCTAAGAGGCATCTTCCGCTGTGTTCTATGTCCTTAACTCATGCTGAGGTCAGTGTTTGCATTTACTGTCTTCACTGATATCGCCCTTAGTCTACAGTCCAGACTGAATCCACTCACCAGACTCTCACTAATATCATGGGTGTGGCTGCCATGTGCCTGCCAGAGCGTGAGGAACTATACGAACTATGAAGAGAGGCTGAGGGAGCTGAGATTGTTTAGCCTGGAGAAGAGGAGGCTCAGGGGAGACCTTTTGCTGTCTACAACTACCTGAAGGGTGGTTGTGGCCAGGAGGAGGTTACTTTCTTCTCTCAGGCAACCAGCACCAGAACAAGAGGACAGAGTCTCAAGCTGTGCCAGGGGAAGTTTAGGCTGGAGGTGAGGAGAAAGTTCTTCACTGAGAGAGTCATTGACTGCTGGAATGGGCTGCCCAGGGAGGTGGTGGAGTCACCGTCCCTGAAGGTGTTCAAGGTGGGTTTGGACGTGGCACTTGGTGCCATGGTCTAGTCTTGAGGTCTGTGGTAACGGGTTGGACTTGATCTTTGAGGTTTCTTCCAACCTTGGTGATACTGTGATGCTGTGATAGGTATAAACATGGACACCACACTTCTGTGCTGCATAGACACAACTAATGAAACTTGGGTGCACACAGTAAGGCTTAGTGAGGAATAGCTACTCATTCCAGTGACTACATTTCTAATGAATAAATAAAAATATTTGGCCAGGAAAAGAGAAACAGTTTGGCTGACTCTCAAGCCTTGCTGTTTGGACTAGGGTTCAAATTCCTACACCACTAATTATTCAGATAACGCAGAACAGGTTTTTTTATAGTAGATGTTGAAACAAGGTCAGCTGAGAAGAGCAAATGAGTTGTTAAGCTAGTCAGCCTGTAACTGGGCAGCCAGGTTCAAAGCTGTCATCGAGGTATGAATTTGAGGCTGGATATCCTCACCTCAGCAGGTGTCCTAACAATAGCATATTGGCTTTCCTAGAGGAGAGAGAAACATGTCTCTTTCTCTTTGGCATTTTGACCAGAAAACCTATCCTACCATGGAAACCTTTCTAATGAAAATTTCATCAAAACTGGCATATCCCCAGCAAAAGTCTCATTTCAACAAATTGGCATTTTCCAGTGATAAACTACGTTGCTGGAAAATAAACAAATAATTCTACTGCTTGGCACCTGCTTAAGTTGCTAAATATTGAATCAAGGGATTCACATCACCATGGAACACCACAGCATTTTTTATTATATAATACTTAGGAAAAAGGCAGATGTATCAGAGGGGAATTTTAGTTGAAAGTCTCTCTTTCATAGTACTGAAGAGCACTCTGAGATGGATGAAAGCTGTGATCAGACGATTAAGCATGTGAGACTCTGACTGCATGATCAAAATCTTCAGGGTTTGGTTGCCCAGGGTGAAGCATTGGCAGCAATTCCTGCCCAAGGTGTACATGTTCCTTTCTGCTCTCACTCCCACACAGCCCTTGACATGTTTCTGCACACTTCCTTGTGATGAACTATACCAGGGAATTCAAAATAGTTCTAGAAAAAAGTCCAAAGTGTTTCTCTGGAAGGGGGCTTGGTCCACCACAGCTTCACAGACAGCTCTGCCCATATAGATGAAAAAGTCCAACAACAGGTCAGGAAATGCAGGAGTGAAAAGGGGAAAAGTAGACTTGCAGGGCCTTGTGAGTGGAGGCAGCCAGCAAGTCTGTGGGGTACAAGGTTAAAGGTATAAAGTGTAATATTGCTCCTACCTCAAGTAGGTTTTTAATGTAAAGATCTGCTTCAGCCTCGTCTTGCAGGTTTCGTTCTAAACCTAGCAACGTCCACAGAAGTCCCTTTTACTGAAGAATTCTGGTCTCTAAAGTTATTCCCTTTTCTACCTTATCAGTAAGAGCCAAACCAAATTATAATTGTTTTTGGTAGGACAGAAATAACAAATCCCTGAGGACATTTTCTTGCCTTTTTCAGAAATCATGAAGATTTCTTACTCAGATGTAACTAACGATTGTGCATGATTCATCTCATCTGCTTGAGATGTCTACTTTGGGATGAGATGAAAGGCACCCCAGGCAACACTGATTCTGTTGATTACCTCCCATCCGACCATCACAGATGAATTGTCTTTCAAGTGTTGGAAGTAGAAAACAACATCTCTTCAGGGTTGTGTTAACATTTGTGCTATGGAGCTCTTACCAAGTGACTCAGATGGCATAGCTTCAAAGGGATGAGGCAGGGCTACTCTGAAATTCTTGGTTTCTGTTTATACAAACAGAACTACTTAAAAATCATACATGCTGAAGGTCCATTCTCTTTCACTACTCTGTAGACTCTCCACTACAAAGACTCTGTGATGCCTGGCACTCTGTAGGGTCAGTTACAGGACTATAAAGTGGATACTTATGCCTACTGTGAGTTTTGCATCTGCTTAGCACAACTGCGAGCGACCAAATTTAGTACAGTGTGGCACAGAACTGAGTTCTCGGGAGTTTCATTCTCTTTGCAGATTTTTTCACTCCTCAGTTCACAGCTAGAGTGAGGAATTTCCAGTCTAAATGTGTACTTTACCCAGTAGAATTCTGAGGAAGTAAATGTTCTCTTTGACAGCAAAATGCATGACTAACTCAGGACAGGTCTGACAAAATCACCAAGAGAACATGAGATACATAAATACAGGCAAATTTGCTTTCTCCTCTCTCCCATTTCAACAGATAAAGTGACTTTTAAAAAAAACCCAAAAACATCCTATGTGACATTTGTTGGCTGTAAGGCAGTTGAAAGGCAACATCTTTTTATTTATTCCCACAGCATATGGAAGATAGGCAACGGCATGACAAGACATGGCGGTGTGGAAAGACCCTACGTCATTTCCAGCTGGTACCTTGGATCAAAGTAAATTAATTGAACTCTCTGCTATGGCTGCTAATGTGACATCTTGTGATGTGGGTTCCTGTTCACTGGAAATGGGACTCTTCAGAGTGGCATTTCTATAGTGGTAGGACACCCCACTGAGCAAGAAATAAATAAATCGTTCTTCCATTATTTGTTCTCTTCTCTTCCTGTTGATGGGATAATTACAGTTTTAAATGACCATTATTACCTTAATCACCGGTTGTTCACTTAGGAGAATACTAGGAGGAGGTTTTTACTGGTACTGGCAGTTGTCCAGTCTCCACCTCAATTGTTGGAGACTAAAGAGACATTATTGGACCATTGAAAAAGTCCTTGGTGGACCTATATGGTGGGTAGGTTTCAAGCTCTGAGAAGTTTCCGGGACATTCCAAAATGCAGAAGCTATGATCTTGTAGATAATATAGACCTTTTCTGCACAAATAAGATAAACACTGAACAACTCATCTCCTGTTTAGGAACTTTAGTAGAGAAACCAACAGAATTTGTGAGTGTTGGTAGGATCGAGACTTTAAAAGATTTTTTTTCAAAGCTTTGCCAGTATGCTTAAATTTGGGCCAATGTTCAGCAGCAAGCCAATAAAGTTATCCCAGAGTATCATGTCTGTAGAGAGCTCTGTGGCTCAGAGGATCCTTGTGCTCTTCTGCACCAAGGAAAAATCATGGGAAGGTAAAAAGCATTGCAAAAGGTCATTGAGGAGAAGGCAAGGTTGAGGTTTATGTCATCTGAATTCAAATGTGACACTTATCTAACACCACACAGAGGTCAATATCTGGGTTAGTCCTTGTGTCTTGACAGGTTTACTTTCCACCTTTGACACTTATTTACAGATAAAATGAACTGCCCTGTAGAAATTTCCCATTGCTATCCATTAACTACAGAGAGAGGCTAAACAGTTTAGCTGTTGACATCTACTCTGCAGCCATTATAACAGGCAATGCATTTAATATACCAAGTAAGCTAGCAGAAGCAGCAGCTTATGGACATGGGAGCAGGATCTAAGCTAATGCTGTTTGCAAAAATTCCTCAACAAGACTGTGCTTCACCTTCCAAAAGAAACATAATTTTTTCACTGCAAGAGCTTGCTACAGAAATTCACTGCAAGAGCTTGCTACAGTTTAATTCTCAGAGCAGCTCCTTGCAATCATATGTGGATAGTACCCTGAATACAGGAAAGGTTGAAGTCTGTGAGGTTCCCCAAGGCACCTACAAAGTTGCTTTCCGCCCATTGTTTTCTGGAAAGACTCCAAACCAGGTTAACAGTTGGCTTATTTCCAGACAGGAATTTGCAGAAGCTGAGTCATTGCTGCCAGGGTTAAGTCTCAATCTGAGGAAAGGGTTTTTGGGAAAGCTATCCTTATTAGTAACTATTGAAAATCCTCAGTCTCAGAAAAAGTAAAATCTAATTTCTGATGAAGAGCAAGGGTTGAACACATGTGTGAATATTTATTTGTCACATTGCCTTCTTTGTGACTCAAATGATTCCTGCCTTTTCTGAGGCTCCATTGAGAAGGACTGGAAGTATTTTCCTTGGAAGTCAAGGTAGAAATGAGAAAAAATGTGTACAAATTGAAAAGCTTTTCGATCAAAGGGTTAGTTCACAGTGGAGTACATCCTAAACATATAAATATCAATGAGACCTCTCTAATATTCCTTGATATGCAGCTGTATGTCATCTATCAAAGGTGTTAAAGAGACAGCTAAAGTGAGAAGAAAAATCCTTAGGTTGGATAAAGCAAAAGTCACAGATCAAACCTTATTAACACCTGTCACTTTCAACACCCACGTCAGAGGAAGAAATTAGCACCTTCTGACACAAATTCCACGTGTACAAAAAGCAAGCAATACACATGAAAAGGCACCAAAAAAGCAATTACTCAAAGGGAGAATTCATCTCCTGCTCCTAACTATGCATGAAGCAAAAATTAAAATGCCTATGGTGAAATTTTACAGGCAGAAGAGCAGCTGGGTACACCAGGGACCAGAGTCAAAGCATGGAAGTTGTGAAGAGAGGAAGAAGAAGTCTGATCAAATGTGGATGAATAAATATCAGTGAACTGAGAAATAATGAATACTTAGATGAGTAAAGGGGCTAAATGCTGATCTATCTAAAGCTAAGCACCTGTTTAGAAAGAAAATCAGTCCTTTTAAAGTACCAACACAAAGGAAGAGGCTGAAGCCAGAGCACTAACAAGTACTGCTGTGACAGAAAGCCTGTACAATTGCACAGAGATAACAGAAGTAAATAACTTTAAAGTAATTAATTTAAAGCATGTATGTGTCTGATATTCTCTCTCCTTCGGTACAGATCAAAAAGACTGGACTTTGCAATCATATTGATGGAAATGAGAAGACCAGAGTAGAGCTAAGGAGAAAGGTAATTGTTCTGTCTCTAAGTTACTGTGCAGTGAGGGAAAACAGTGATGAGCCACATAGTCTCGTGTCATTGTTTTGCTGCTCTGTTCAGCTGCACAGCAATACTGTTACCTGCTCATCCATTAACTTTTGGTGTCTATAAATATACCACTGGTCCTTACTGGAAGCAATGATCAAGTCTACAACATTCTCCTGATCCCACCTCCACTGATCACCCCACTTTGATTTGCTTCCTACCCCTGGATATATGCACAAAGCAATAATCTTTTAGTGACTTCAGGAACCCAACAGTCATTGGGAATCTGCTTTGCTATTTTATTGCGGCTGCACTTTGTGGTAGGCTCTCAGCTGGGGCTCAGTTGCTCCCGGTCATGTGAGGCCAAGTATGAGAGCGTATGTGCATGTATATGTGTCTATAAAGGGAAGGCTGGGGCTGTATTTTCTGCTGATGGAGTTACAGATGCAGCAGCCTACTCGGTCTCTTTTCTCCTCTTATACTCCTACCCCCATTAGAGCCAGAAATACTCCAGAGACTGCAATAACCTATGGAGTCTGGGAATAGTGCCAGAGCGGCTGTTGGCTGAAAGTTGCTGGAGTATGCTTCAGTGTGGCCTTTCATACCCTCGGCATGACCTTCCTAAACCCTGGGGGATTAGTACCCCTCTGAGCCCCATTATACCATCCGTCAAAGAACTCCCCAGAGGAGGAAAAATCTCATCTGGCCAAGGAGAGCTGGAGGCTGGGCAGCACAAAGATCTTTGTTCACTCCCTAGTGGAGACTCTTTAATTTTTAGATTTGCTGACTGCATACACACAGTGTAAAACACTCAAAGTGACTACTTCCTGGGATTAGGAATTAAAACAAACAAGTAAATAGAGAAGCAATGTTAGCCTGCTTCTGCCCTACTATTAAAAACCAGTTTATGACCTGAAAATTATACACCAGCTGATTTTGGCAATGTTTTCTTAACTAATCTACTCTGCACTTACATGTATCTGTCTTCCATCTTACAACATTAGCTGTCACCATAGGACTCTGTCTTTATTTGCTTCAACAGATTTTTAGTAGGTTCTCCAGCCTTAAAAATAAACAAGATCTCCTGGGGTATATGTTTGTCTCCTCAGCTCCGATGTGCAGGTTGCTGCATGATTCCTGCTGGCTGCATGAAGATTTATATCCTAGAGCTCTGTGCAGACCTGCTATGTGGCAGAATGGGAGTGGAAGCCAACAGATGAATTATGGAAGTTGCTCATTGTTTTGAGCAAAAAAATCACTGTCTTGTGTAGAAACATGAGGACTGATCTTGCTTATCCTTTTGCATTTCGATAGTGACGTGGTCACTCTGGTGTGTAGGATTTTCTGTGTGGGATCTCCCCTGGCAGCTGGGGCCTCAGGACCAGATTTATTGTAAATATGGTGAAAAATAAACTGACCTGAGTCACTTTTTGTGAATTGATCTTAAATATGGTAACTCATTCCTTTTTTCATGCAGCTTCAGTTCTCTCAGACTGTCAAACCCTTTGGGCCTCCAGAACTCAGAGCATTGGGAAACAGGCTATGAACTCTACTTCACCATCTGAGTCTAAATGATTGGTTTAGGAGATTTTTATTTTTTTTTCAGTTGCTGCACTTGGAGAGTTGACCTACATGAAGAACTTAGAATCACAGAATCCTGAAAAAAATATAGCCTGGAAGAGATTTTTGGAGATCATCTAATCCATCCTTCTGTTGAAAATATGCTTTAGATCAGGTTATTCAGGGCCTTCCCAGGTCAAGCCTTGAATATTTCCAGTGAGAAAGACTCCACTTCTTCTTTGGGTGACCTGTTGCAATGTTTACTTGTTCTCACAGTAAAGCATATTTTTTTATATCCAGATCGAATTGTTCTTGAAGCCAATTGTACCCACTGCTGCTTGTCCTGTCACTGTGCATCCTTGTGGTAAAACTACCTTCAGCACTATAACAACCTTTAGATACTAGAAAATCTTGGTTACATTTACCCTAACCTTCTCTTCTCATAGCTGAAGAAACCCAGTTCATTCAGCCTTTCTTCATATGTCAAGTTCTCCCACCCTTTGGTCACCTTGGTGAGTGGTCCATCTCAGATTTTTTAGCAGCTCCATGACAAACTGTGTTGATCTAGGCATTTGCTGGCCATGTTGCCAGGCACAAAAGGCAGCTGAGCATGAATATGCTCCAAAAAGTTACCTGATGACTGCTTTACAGAGCCTGAGGCACCTTTGCAAGGGTGCTGTAGGAAGTGTCTTTGGCTGTAAGACGCTCTAAGTCTGTAGAGGATCAGTCCTGTTTTCCTGTCTCTGAAGCTGCTGGATCAGTACAGAGCTCATCTGTGCTGAGCACACTTACAGACACATGGGTGTATGAAGTCCCTCTCTCAGAGAGCTAGTTTGAGTGATCTGTTTGGAATGCTTAGGCCGTATGGTTCTGATTATTTATATAGATAAGCATGTGTATTTTTCTCTGCCTAAAAATAACAGGCTCAAGGAAGGAAGATGCTTTTGTGTAAATAATTTAAATATTGGAAAGCTGCTAATCCCTTGAGAAAACTTTCACTGGTGTTGCACATGGTGTCAGAAATCCCCTTGCAATGGCAGGTCATGGAGCCTGGCTGCTCACCCACGCTCCAACCACCTCCTTTCAAACCCTCAGCCTGACCACCCCAGTTGCTCCCTCCAGTCAGTGCACATTCCTGCAGAACAGCTGATGAAAGGCAGCTGCAGGGTAGATATAACTCATGGCCTTCTGTGTTTTGACTTTTTTTCACCCTTTACACTTAATTTTCAGCAACCCCCCTTAAACTCTCACCAAATGACGTTCTAATGAGCCTAGAAGGCAGAATGCTAAGATCTGTGACTGCTCGTGGTCTAAGTTGTCATGGTGAAGGTTGCTCTAAAATGTCTTGCAGCCTCAGGCAGAATGAAAAATGTGGTCTAAGACAGCTGTCTCTATCTGTAGCCTAAACAGGGTGTGGAAGGGGCCTCTATGCGTGAAGAACTTGCAACATCCTCCTCTTTTACTCCTCCTTCTTTTTGTGCTTTGAGGCTGGTGTCTTAATCAGGGCAAAGAATTATCCATGGCTTCTTGCAGCCCCCATGTTCTCCCTCCATCTATCACATCCTTAGCTGGCTATGCTGCATCTCAGCATAAGCATGGAGGGCATCTAGGCCATGGCTGCCTCTTCACTAGAGATGTTTGTTCTTGGCAACTAACTGTCCCAGAAACCATGCCTTCCTATTGTACCTATGCCTACTGAAGGATTTCATGAGATTAAACACAACAACACTTAACAAGGTCTCAGGCACAAGTATGAACATGATGAAAAATGTACACACTGTTCATTCTAGTGAAATAAACAAACAATAAACTTTGAATTTCTCTTCAGTTATGACATCATTCCTGGTGACATTCTTCACAGAACAGTGTTCCCTTCTGCTGATACTGAGCAAAAAGAACCTCTTTACTAGATTTATATTTATATGGAGCTCTCTCTAACAAGGACTTTCTATAGAACAGTTCATAACCTTCCTTCACTCCCTTCCATTTCTAGTCTCATCCTGTAAGAAAGTGTTTCTTGGGAGTGAAATTGCAAGAGGACCAGCTATTTCTGTCTCACTGACGTTTCTCATTATGATCTTCTCCATTCCCCTAAATGGTTTATTTCTGATTGTCAGCATGTCACAATCTCTTCCATGACAGCGAAGGAGATCTGACATTTAGCTGATCTTTGCATTGGTTATTTGGGTGTAGCAGTGAGATGAATTGTTGGTATTAACATTATTAACATCTTCTGAGGTTGATGTGGGAGTGTAAGCATCATTATTCTGCATTTCAGTCCCTCTCCTGTTGTATTGGCCTTGAAGGCTGCTGACTTGTAGTAGCTTCCCTGAGTTTCACAGAAGATGGAGACTGTTCCATGCAGTGCTTCAGATCCTACATGATTTCATAGTTGCCTGTACTCCTGTACTAAGGGAGAACATTCTCATTTCATCTTCCCAACACACCTGTGAAGCAGGGCATATAGAACTATGTTTGTGCTGCATTTAAGGACCTAAAATATAAGTAGACCATAGAATTTGTTTTTTATTCTACACTGGAAGTCTGTGGGACATCAAGAGCTTATAATTATTCCCTTGGAAACAAATGGTCTCATCACTGGATGACCTCCTCCTGGATGATCTCTACAGCTATCTCCTTCAAGCCTATAAAGCCATTTGTTTCTGTTTCTCAATCAGTGTTTTCATTGCAGAGCTGAGGCTCAGAGCTTTACTCTGGGCTGCATTAGAGAGCACTGAACTGGCATTCAGTTAAGCAAATGGGGTCCAAAGCCTCTCAGCAGCCCAGCAGGTATCAGCCAACCCTTCTTTGTACATTTTGGGAGCAGGCAGAGGGGATTAGTCTTCCAGTTTTGTACTCAAATGACCAGCAATATGGAAATTATCTCACTTATTCTCATGGGAGACCAGGTCCTTTTGTGCATTCCATCAGAACTATCTGGGTTCATACCACTGGGGTATATATATACATAATAATGATTAACATGGTGCACAGAAGTTTTGAGATACAAATCTCAAATTGTGGCTTGATCTATGGTAAAATATACCAAACACTGTCAGATCAGGATCCCCTGCTCATCGAAAACTGAGTAACATGGGAAATTGTTCCACTTGCCACTTTCCTGTGATTAATTTCTGCTAGACAGAAAAAGAGATTTCTTCTTTAACAACTGGTGTTATTGTTTCAAATCCTCCACATACATAGAGCAAGCAGTAACAACAGTGGGTTCCAGACATCCAGCACTCAGCCCTGACTCATTTCTCCAACACCAGGATTGTCACTGGAAGTGCTCCCAGGGTAGTTTTAAAAAGCCACAAACAGGACCAGGCCTTCAAAGCAAAGGGTTGCATAGATATGCTCAGTGCCACAAGGCCCAAATATTATTTCTGTGGAGGTCAAACTGAGAGTCATTCTGGACCTGAGAAAGCATCACAAGAACAGTTAAATACAGTACTTTGAGAAGACCTTAGTCTACCATGAGCAATTGAAGAACTTAGTCTACCATGAGCAATTCCTAATTGTCAGAAATCGTCCTTTTTTGTTGTCATTGGAGTTGATTTCAAGGGCTAAGAAGAGACAGGAATTTTCCTCCAGGCAAAGAAAGGTAGCTAGAGACTTACACATGTTTTCAGTGGAAGTGCACTAAATCGGTATGTCTACATTTGGAAGCATTCTCTGTTGGTTTTGGACATGAAAATAATGGTGCTAAGCTTTCTATTATAAAAAAAAAGTAAAGTCTAATGGAAGGAAATCAGTCCACAGGGCCAGCTCTGGATTTTCTCCTACATTTTTTTTAGATTTAAGGAACTTTGAAAGGTAGGTGAACTCTAGCCCAGAGAAGATGAAAAACCTGAAAACTCTTATTCCTCTTCCAACTAACCAGGAGAAAATAGAGCTGCCTTGTGTCAGATTTGTTCCCTGAACATTTCCCAAATTCTCATTTTCTCATATATTATGGGATATTTCTCTTGCTTAGATTCATTTCTTCACAGAAGTGTTACAGCCTATCACTAGGTTCAAAAGTAGTACGGGATCCTGCTCTCCACTGACAAAGCTCAATAACTTACTAGCTTCTAGTAAAGGGTTAGTCAACAGCAGAGTCTGCAGGCTGGTAAGAAAATATATGCAGAAGGATTTTTCAGAAAGTACACCAATAAGCCAAGTCAGAGCTGAATTTAAGTTTTCTGAAATGAAGATTCAAACCAATAGAAATGTTTCCACATATAAGCATTCCAATGAAAACAATTTTGATTGGAATTATTCCCTTGCTGGGTCTGTAAGCCAAACACTGCATCATTTTGCTAGAAAAGAAGAGCCAGATTTGTTAGCTTCCAGTAAGCTTCACTGTCTATGTTAATTCTTCATGTGGAGCGAAATACAGAAACTAAGTAGAGAATGACAAAAATTGAAATGCAAACTAAGTTTTTAAAACTGTTTGCTGAGTGACATAGAATTGTAAATGCACTGAAAAATATGATCTCAGGGCTGCACATTTCCCCTACTTAATTTCCAATCAGAGAGGAATTTCTGTACTTTCAAATTGTGTTTTAAGGTTAATGTTTGCAACCCTTTCCCAGGTGCATAATACAAAGGAGTGTTAATTATTTAACGATGTGTACAGGCAGTCCATGGGAATGGGGAGAGTGGGAAATAAGCAAGACTGGTGAAAGAAAACAGAGTGACCTAATATAGATAACGAAACTTGTAAAGCTCTGTCCTGAAAAAAAACCCCAAACCTTCAGCATTACCATAGCAACAGAAGACAGGAGCATGGCATGGGCAGCATCTCCATCCTCATCAAAGACAGCTGCTGCTGAAGGGAAGTGGGCTACTGAGATAAGCTTTGGAGAAGTTTGTTGGTTTGGGGTTTTTTTTGGGATCCTTTGCCTAGAAGGTTGGAATGTGTTCCCTTAGATGCAGATGATTTTTCAGGAGATGCATAAATATCCCTTTTGGCACTTACTCCTTTTCTTTGGCAGAGCTTGGATCCTTCCCAAAGACTGACGGCTTCCTGGAAAAGTACTGTCTGTCAGTCATGAGGGATAACTTTTCATACTTACTCCAGGCTTAAAATCAAAATAGACATCCACAGCATATAGTTTCTACACTTAGACCATAAATACCATGCCAATGCCCTCTCTCAGAAGTCTAGCTTAACCCTAGTTAAGCTAGAGTCAGAGGAATCAAATCAGAGAGGAGTGAAGAAGATGAGTTTCCCGCAATGCTACAAGACCCTAAAGTGGCAGAAATTGATTTTAAGAATTGAACGAGGATGTTTTTTGTGTGTCTACACGAGCCTTGGAAGACAGCTCTGTAGATAACATTGTGAATTACCATGGCAATGAAACAATTTCCATTTAAACAATCCTACAGGTTAATGAAGCTTCCACTGAAATTTCCAGGGCATGGTTTTTTTGTCTTCAGTGGAAGCATGTCTAGATCTTTACTGCTTCATAGCATTTCCCCCTACATGCTAAAGTTTGGAACAATTCAATAATTCATATACCAAGTTGAAATAATAAATCATAAGTGAGGGGAGGGGGGGTTAAAATTCACAGCATGCAAGAAAAGCTTATTATAAAGCTCTCCTTATAGCCAAGCCTTGGAATTCTGTGCCATAGCATAATAAAGGCAGTGAAACTGTAATTAAACTCTGCTTCTCCAGCCCCTTTAAATTCAGATGGGAAAAATGCAGGAAGGGGATATGATTCAAATGGTGATGGGAGGGAATGGCAATAGCATAGAGTCAAAGAGAGGTCATTCTGAAACACACCTTGGGGACAGCAGGTGTGGTAATAAATTAACTGTATATACTTCTTCAAGGCAGGGCAAAAGAGACGCAGAGGAATTCCAAGGAAGAGTAAATTACACATGGCAGAGCTTGCCAAGCAATAACCTGCTGATTTAGGGCCCATTTTTGAAGGTACTTCATGATCAAAATGTCTGTAGACAACAGAATAAATAGGGTCAGACTTGTTCTTGCATTGCAGCCCCTTTCCTAAACTAATGCTTTTCCAGCATAGTGTATCTGCCAGTGACTGAGGTGGCTCAACCTGACTGATGAAAGGCACTGAAAGACAAGATGCTCTTGGAAGAGTTTTGGATCCATCTCTCCTGTAGATATACTGAAATCATTACAGTGCCACTGAACCTATTTAGTGTCCCACGCCTGTAGACTTGAAAATGGAAATGGAAAACGACTCTTGGGGATGTGAGCCTTCCCCAGCTAATCCAGGAAGAAGGAATTTTAAGCTCTTTCCCTCCCTTACTATGGAGAAAAACTTAAGGGATCAAGGTTCTGAGACACAGTAAAACTCACTCTGCCCTCCTGCATGCCCTCATTGTAGCAGGAGGGAGCACAGAAACCTGATGGTGCGGATGTTTGCCAAGACCTGACTGCAGTCGCCTGACTTAATGATGCGCACAGTCTTACTACTGCTCATTCCATCCTCTGCCAAAGTTTTATAAACTAGGTGCTGAAAAGCAATGTAAGAATTGTACCATTCTGAAAACTGTACAGAGATCCCTCAAACAATCAAGAGAAATCAAATCCAGCATCAGTAATTGCTGAACAGATAGTTTTAAGGCTACAGCCTTAAGGCTTTGGAATAAAGCAAAGGTTTTACTTGTAACAGTTGCCTGCAATTGAATGTTAATTGAATGTGAACCCCCAAACTATGAAGTTTTGTTGACATTTGCAGGCTCTGGAACTAAGTGACCTAGATTCTGCATCTCCTTTTTCTCATTTCAGAAGTCCAGATTTGAGAAGCAAATCTCTGTTTGTGACATTTTAATGATCTGGAATTTACACAGAAGAATGGGAGACTCAACAGATAGTTTTTGACATGACATCTTTTTGGTAGAAACTTTTACTGTGCACTCCCTCTTTTGAGTCTGTATCCGTATGCTGAAAATGCATGAAATTTTGAATGCTAGGATTGAATCTGAAGTGGAAGTTAGAGTGCTTTTCCATCTCTTCCCTCCCAGTGTACATTGTTTATATAGATGCCATGGTATACTCAGATATAAAGAGAGTCTTCCACTTGATAACATTTACAAAATACATCTCAGCTGAGCTGAGGAAAAGTGGGCAATTTGCCTGTCTGGATTTCTGGAAATAACTAATGTTATAGTGAAACAAACTCAGCTAATGCTCTCAAAGCACTGAATTTTACTTTAGGTTTGAAACATCAGTAGTTTGCTTCAGTTCTCTTTGAGAGAAAAAAAATATTTATCATTTCTGTCCAGTTTCTCTCTGCTGAGGGATGTAAGCGGCTATGGAAAGAAGTGAGAAAAATCTGTAACTCTTGTCTCCCCCTTCCTCCTCCTTTCCCCAGCTTCATATGCTGAGCATGACATCCTATAGCACAAGATATCCCTTTGATCAGCTGGAGTAAGCAATCCCAGTTGTGTCCCCTTCCAACTTCTTGTACACCCCCAGCCTACTCACTGGTTGGGTGAGAAGCAGGAAAGGTCTTGGTGTGAGCACAGTTCAGCAGTAACTAAAACATCCTGGTATTATCAACAGTTTGCAGAACAAATCCAAAACACCACTGTGCATACTACAATGAAGAAAATTAACTCTACTCCAGCCAAAACCAGCACAGTGCTGTAAATTAGTTGTCTGAATACTCCTGAAAACCCATAAAGTCATGATCTTCTGAACTTAACAGAGTAGGGTTTTTTTGTTTTGTGTTTTAAACAAGGCGTCTTGTAGGAAAAAGCTCCTGTGAACCACAAAGATTTCCCAAATGTAAAGACTGGGGGAAAAAAGGGAATTAATAACCATGAATGTAAGCTACAAGTTTTAAAATATCAGTACTTCATAGAAAAAGCTAAAGAATCTATAGAATAACAGCAATTGCCAGGATTACAGACAGTAAAGAAAAACATTTTAGGAGAGGAAGTAAAAGCTAAGGTCAGGTAGAAGTAAATTACTGGCTATAGATGTAAAATCATGTAATAAGTAAATGCAAAATTGCAAATAGTAGTGCAAAAATGTTAAGCATATGTTTCTGTTCTGTATTTGAAGGACACAAAAGAGAGATGAAAAGCAATTTTCAGTATCCATATCAAAAGAAGCTGTGAAAAGTCATTTAATGGCAGACTTCTTCAGATAAGTGGAAGTGTTGGCGCAGGTCCAGAAGAGGGCTACGAGGATGATCAGAGGGCTGGAGCAGCTCTCCTGTGAGGACAGGCTGAGAGAGTTGGGGCTCTGCAGCCTGGAGAAGAGAAGGTTTCGAGGAGACCTGATAGTAGCCTTCCAGTATCTGAAGGGGGCCTACAGGAAGGCTGGGGAGGGATTATTTACAAGGTCCTGCAACGACAGGACAAGGGGCAATGGGTTTAAACTGGCAGAGGGGAGATTTAAACTGGCTGTTAGGAGGAAGTTCTTTGCAGTGAGGGTGGTGAGGCACTGGCACAGGTTGCCCAGGGAGGTTGTGGCTGCTCCCTCCCTGGAGGTGTTCAAGGCCAAGTTGGATGAGGCCTTGAGTGAGCTGTACTAGTGGGAGGTGTCCCTGCCTATGGCAGGGGGTTGGAACTGGGTGATCCTTGTGGTCCCTTCCAACCTTACCATTCTATGATTCTATGATTCTATAAACAAATCAAGAAAATCATTTGCATTTCAGAGCTGAGAAGGGCTGAGATGAGAATTACCCTAACTCTCTGTGGTTAGTTGGCAATTCTTCCTGGCAAATAAGACATCACCATATCATCAGAGAATCCTCTTGTCATTCCTATGTTTAGACAAGGTATAAACCACAGATCACTTGAGCATGGTGTTCCTTATAGGCCAGACAGTGGGATAGTGCATTCAGGAGTCTGTCAATGAAGAGTTAGAGTTGAAAAGGTCATTTATGCCAGGCAAAATGGTTTTAATGGAAGGTACCAGGTCTTGTTAAACAAGTCCATTATCTCTTTTTTATAAGATTGTAGGTTTGGACTGTTAACACAGTTGTGCTGAAGTGGTACCTCTGGGTTTCTCCAAGAGGGTTCACTTAATACTGCCTGACATGCTAATTAAAATCTTGCATTAAAAAGAATCAACAGGGCACAAAATAGATGAATTGAAACCTGGATCACTGACAGTCCTTGAAATGAGGTTGTCATTGTAGCTGTTCCTGAGAGAGGCCATAGGTACAGGATTTGTCTGGACACTGGCTCTTGGTCTAGCACTGTGTGATGTTTTCATCACTGATGTAGCAGGAAGATTGCTGATTTAGCACATATGAGAAAGTTGATTGGAAATAATCTGCTTTTCAGTTTTCAATGAGAAAATTAGGTCTCATATGGCCTAATCAAGGTACAAAGACAGGAAGAAAAGGAAACAAATGTCTCCACAGCAGATATATGACAAATAAAGAGTATGTCTGTAGAAGAGTGGTACTTTCTTTGGCCAGAACTGGTTCATTAACACAATATTTCATTCAGCTGAGCTGGCCATCCTTTCAGGTAGAAGTGAAAGTAACAGAAAGAGTCTAGAAGAGGCCAAAACATTATCTGGGACTAGGAAATCAGACTTCTTTTAAAAGGCTTAAAGAGCATAAGCTATTCAGGTATAACAAAGTGGGAGTGAGGGATTTGGTCCTACTTGTGCCCCTGGAGATTAAGAAAAGATGTTAAATGCATCAGCAGTTCAGGGAAAGTTGGTCCCTTCTTGGAGCAAGGCGAACTAAGAGACCTCTCAGGGTCCCTCCCAGTCTTGCCCTCTGCTATATTGTGACTTGATGGGTTATTAAGTTAGAAAAACATGGCAACATCCTAGTTGTGACATAATTAAATATTCCCAAGGAGATTAGTTATCTCTATTAAACACAGGCTTATTCCAGTCTTTTGGGAAGAGTCTGCCATCCCACAGGGTCCTGTTGATCCACTACCTCCTGGTCTTACAACCTGACTGTTAAACTACACTATGGGAATATTTCTCTCTGCATGCCTTCGGTACTCACATCTCATTGCATATTGTTTCCTGATTTTTAGGTAGTACCTGAGCATCTCACTTTTTTATATTAATTCAATACTCACAATCTTGAGGTTAGTTCCCTTCATGGTGCTTCATCAGTGCATAGCACTAGCTTCACAAATTTACCCTTAAAACTATAAATCTGCACTTTTTCCTGAGAGCAAAGTGGCAAAAATTTAGGTGTGTCTTCAGGCTTCCTTATATATCCCTTGAGGTCTTGGACACATCACAATAACTTTCTTCTATCATCTTTTGTGTCTGGTTTGGGGCTTCTCATGAGGTAGTGTTGCAGTTTTTTTCCAAAATGCTGCATCAGAGATATCTAGCTACAGCCACATCAAAAAAAAAAAAAAAAAAAAAAAAAGTTTGGACCTTCTCCTTGGTAAAATTAAGAGCATAATGTCAGAACTGAATCCTGCTTATTTAACTGAAGGGTGAACAGACTGGTCTTTTAGGTGCAGACCTAGGGCTCAGGACTGTGTGGTAAAATAGAGCTGTAATCAAATTACTGCTCTGCACATTGCAGCTTCTCCTTGTCCCTGCACTGGACTGCCACCAAGCAACACACACAGTGGTTCTGGTTTCCTGTTTGCCATATCCATTTCTGCAATAAGGGCTTATCTCTGCCATGGGAAGAAATGCCAGTCATCTTTGGAAAAATTCCAAGAAACTAAACATCTTGGAAGAAAATTAATATGCTGTTGCTTCTGAGAAGTCATGTAGTTATTATAATTTACTCTTTCGCAGTTATAGTCTTCTACAGTGTTTAATGGTCATAAACCAGGTTGGAAGTGTACACTTTCATTTTATTGCAGAACCAAATGATGGGAAATATTCTTACAGACATAAGTGTCTGGTTTTGGTTTCTTTGGAGATAACTCAATCTAAAGTTGTTATTATTATTTTTGCATCACAGAATTTTCTCTTCTTCTTCTTCCGCCTTCTCCCCCTGCCTCAAGTGATACTCCAAGAAGTGTCACGTTGTAATAATTTGGCAACATGGTTAGGTTAGACTTTGCCACTAATAAAAACTTATGATAGGTTTCGATGTCACAAACTGTGATGTGGAGAATACAAACCCCAAAGGTCACCCTCTCTGTGAAGACTGTTTTGCAAGATTTCCTCACAGGAACTCCAGAGACAGAGATGTTACTGTCAGTACCGATAATGACTTCAGGGACCAGCAGGCTAGAAGGGACTATTTACTTTTCAGTGCAGCTGACTTGGCCCTTCTGAGTCAGTAAGAAAAGCTAGAGCAGTTACATTATCATCAGTCTTTTGTGCTTTTTTTGGTCCTTGTATCAACATTCTTTCCCTTAGCAAACAAGTTACAACAAGGGCTGCTCTGTTAGTAAAGAATTTTTTAAAGAGTCGATGCTGTCAAAATAATGTACATGCTCATTTTGTTTTCTGAATTCATTACTAGGTCTCTCAAGGCAATTTCTGATTTATTACTCCAGGAATAATTATAAGAACTATTAAGGCTCATGGTCTGGTCTCCTGCTGATAATACTTCTATTGTAAATATCTTACAGAAAAGTTAATAACTTAGTCTATTGTGTACTATACCACCTCATGCCAACTGATTTCACTGGGAGCAGGGTAGCATCAGCTGATTCCTACTGATTTCAGTAGAGTGTTAGAAGTTGTTCAAATAAGAATTAGAAACCTAAATACTTTGTTATAGCAGAGGCTTAGGAAGTAATAGGATGGATTTCTGTTGGGAGCTCATCAGTAGTAAATGGCTAAGGGAGGAAAGGCTTACATGTAACGGTTGGATAAAAGCTGAGTGTAAGCTATAGAAATGATGCAATGTGAAGAAGGCAAAGGCAATCCTGGAGTGTCTCAAGGAAAACACTTCCAGCAGTAAAGTGTTCAGTTGTGCTGTGTATTGCACAGTTCTCATCACTCATTTGAAAAGAAAAGATGAGTTTATACTGCAGCAGTCACAAAGACTGGTCATGGTGGTGACCAGGGAAGGGAGAGATCATCATTTTAAGATCTAACTGAGCTGGGAGCATGTCTGATCTAGCAGAAGGAAGAGTGGGAAGGGATGTGGCTGTCAGCTATAAATACACCAATGGGTGAACACCAGGGAAAGTTAAGAATGAATTAATTTGACAGCTGCAACTAGAAGAGCAATTAGGTACTGACTGTTTATGGATAAATCCATCTGGAAGTTAGAAGCATGGTTCTAGTTGTTGCGGCAAGTGAGATGCTAGAAGAACCTCCAGTAGTGGTAGTGGGGTCAAAAATCCCACTGTGACACGTGATATGAGACAAGATATGATATGATATGATGTGATATGTGAGATGTGACTTGGCCCAGGAGATACTTCCAGTCCTCTATTTCTAGGGACTGTTCAGGATTGTTTAAACACAGGATCATCCTCTATGTCTGTGATGGTTTGGGAGTTCCCCACCCCCCACACTTTGTAAAATGACCCAGACTAGACTCAGCCAGCTGGAAGTTAAGGACTGAAGCTCTATTTACAGCTCAGCACAATGTACAAGCAGAGATATATACTATAGACAGGAATAGTTACAGAAACAGACAAGTTAAAGGTAATACAGAAACACAACTCCCCTCCCAGAAATCAGAGACCCCAGGAGGGGCTCCCAACCACCCTTCCACCTTCTCCCCACCCCTATACCTTACCGCAAGGTTTGCCTTACACACAAGGCGAGTTTGGAGGATCGGCCAGGGGGGTTAGAAGAAAAGTGGTTAGTGAAGATTAATCTGCAAAGAGGAGCCAGAAGCTAGACTGCCCAAGATGCTATGCCCCCAGAGAGAGACAGACTGAGACTGACTTATCTATGTTTTGGTTTTTTGTTGTTTTTTTTTCCAAACATCTCAGCAAGCCTATGAGTGAAGTAGACATCACCATGTTTTCCTTTCACAGCCTATAGTGTAATTTTCTCTATTAAAATATTCCAATTAGCCTCAAACCAGCACAATGTCTCATGCAGACAGGGATTTCCAGTGTAGGGTAATATCTGCACATATTCTGTACGTGACAAGTGCCTGGCTCACAAGGCTTGCCGTCATCTACAGTGTGTCCAGGAGATCCAAGGAGATCTCCCATTTTTCCAGGGTGCAGAGTCATCCCTGAAAATAACTGAGGTCAGTGCCATTATTTAAAGTCTCAAAAAAGGTGCTGCTACAGGAACTAGGACAAATGAACAAAGAATGAGGATGAAACCAGTTCTTTCACAAGAGACAAAGAAAAAGAAGTCTGTTTTGCATGTCCCTTTGGGATCATTTGTATTGTTAAAACGTGATGGTTTCCCTCAGTATTTACTACTGCTTGTGGTACAAAGGTGATACAAAACTTTCTCATGGCTATGATTCTGATCTGCTGATTTTTGTTCTGTCATTTTGGGAACATGTCACAGAGTGGTCAAGTCATCTCTGACTCCTGGGCTAGCTTGCTCAGCTTTTGAGAGATGTGTGTGTGCCCAGGGGAAGGCTACTTATATCCTAACAAGCTGAATATAGCTTGTAAAATCTCATCATTACCAGTGAGCCTTGCAGTGCTTAGACTTCTGCAATTTAGGTTCCTGTCAAATGAAGCTTTAGGCAAATTTGCTAATGTCCTTGAGAGATGGACAATATCAGAGGAGCACTGAATGAACAGCATTTTCTATTTCAACATATTTCACCTTGAAGAGCACAGCTCTGCAATGATCTCCTGGCTAAGGAGAGTGAGACTGATGCACAGTGATAGCTTGCAAGAGCCTTCTTTAATCAAAGTACCTGTGTGAAGGTATTGTGGTGCTTTGTTTGTTGGACACATCAACTTGCTCTCTTCAGTCTTTCATGTTTTCCTGAGATGCAGCTCAGGCAGTTCAGCTTTCTGGAAGATGAGATGTGCCTTTAGGAGTAATGGACAACTAAATTGTTTAGTATTTGTTGCAGGAAAGATGTTTGCAATAGCTGTTCACAGTTGATCATATAATCAGACAAGTATCCACTAGAGGCAATGTGCCTGGACACTTGAATTATATTTGGAATAAAAACAAAAATCCCATTTTATTCCAGCATTATTTCTTAAGTCATACTCAAGGGGTCCTTTGGCAAACAAGGGTTGTTGTGCTTGATTCTCTACATATGTAATGCAGGAATCAGGAGTCTGGCTCAAATGCTGTCATGATCAGAGAAATAAAAACATGAAAGTGGGCCAGAGGTACTGGTAATTGGCCTATTCTGTGGGCCTTGCTTAGGTGTTGTAAGAATTCCCTACTGTCTGTGCAGATCACAGGAAATGAGTTCTGATCCAACTCATTTACCACCTCCCTCTGTTTCAGATCTCAGAGTAGCTACTATAGCTGGAACTGGACATTTGTTGCACCTGTACATGACTCTGAGTGATGCTGTAGGTAGAGAGAGATAAAGTGAGATGCGTGTTGTTCTTTAGACACCTATGCTGTAGATCATCAACCACCAGACAGACAAACTCTGCTCCTTTCAGTCACTGAAGAGATACAGTGTCTTTAGGGCATGTGATCCCAAAACAAATGCCTAAGGGAGACCAGACAAAAGTCTGCATGGAAGTGCATGTTTCTTTCTGTCCCTTGTAAAGGGAGTCCTGAAGCTGATGACTGAAGTGCATGGTCTCCTTAAGGTGAACTGTGTGCTGTAGCAGGGTTGTATCCAGATTTGTCTTGTTCCTTGACAGTAGATAATTTTCCCCTTAATTCTTTATGATTGAGACCTAAAGCAGATAAAGAATTCTCTTCAATAGACTACAGCTTTTTTTGCATGCTAATCAAACTAGGAAAAAACATGACAGAGAAGCAGGCTAGAAATACAGAAAAAAAGTAATGCAAGAAGTGTCAAATAAATGCTATTTGGTCTCATATAGTGTGTGGAAAATAGTTTGAGAACAGGCATTACAACGACAGAGGACAGGTAACTTGTCAGATTGATATTATCAGTAAATAAAGCAAAGCAGAATGGCAGTTAAAGACCAAAGAGCTAACTGAAGCTCTTTTTAGCTGATAGAGGCTTTGCTGTAACTGCACGGGGCATATTGCATTATGTTCTAACTACTGGAAATTAGAAGGCATTCAGGAGAGCAATAAAAATGATTACAGGCCTGAAATTACTGACCTAAGAAGAAAAGATGAAGTAGATGAAAGCACGTCCTTGAAAAGATGAAATGATGAGCTAATTGCTCCACATGTGACTTTCCACACCACCTAGAGCTTCAAAGTACTACAGCACAGGTGAATGCCAGTTCTAATATGATAGTGATGTAAAAATGCAGTCTAATCCAGAAACACAAGCTTTATTTGTTTCTGATGCCTTCTGATCCTGAAATGCTGTTTTTATAACCACAAACCCAATGGCTGAGAAATCCCTTTGAATTTCCTTCTTCAGACGCTTCTTTTCCAAGTACTCAGAGTCTTTCTCTTAGGACAGAAACTCAGATCATGTTGGTGAAATGCAATGCTTTTAAAATCCTCATGAAACACTGGCACAAATGATTCATCTCTCTTCAAGGACCCTTAGGCAAACTTCCTATACATGTCAATAGAAATTCAGTGAGCAGATTGAAGAGAAAATACTGTCCTGAGCAAAGCAACTTTTTTCCCCCCCTACAATTCTGAAGTTGTCACTGCTCTATTTTGAGGTTTAATTACCCCCTAGAGCATTTGGATGCCAAGAAAACTCATGGAATTAATCCATAAATATTTCACCAATACCTCTAAAAATGCAGAGTAGAGGACAAAAGTCTCAGGATGAACATCAAACTTCTGTCTGAAAATGCTGATAATCCATTGAATTGATTTCCTGATTGATGGTATTGACCTGAACATTGACCAACTCAGAGTGACTCAAGCTGAAAAACTAAGTATTGTCATTGTGCATCCTTCCACCATGGGTGACACAAAAGTGCACAAATAGGCTGGTTTTCTGGAGGGTGAGTAGTGTAGGGCCAGGAACTGCCTATGAATTCTTTCAAGCAGGAGTTCTTATTCACAAGAGTTAGCTATTACAAATAAACTAAACCACATGAAAGCTGCAGAGGTTATTCAAGGATTCTAACACACCCTTGCCTTTCCAGAATCTGGACGGAATAAACCTCAGCTAAAGTTATAAGTGCAAACTCAGGCTGCTCTTAATGATCACAGAGTACTTATTGGTGATGCAGGAAAAAAATGAGGATGCAGTTCACTGGCATGGTGAATCTCACCTTTCATGCAAATCAAATTCAAATGAAATCTTTTTCATTTACTCATGCCAGTGGAGTTAACAGGATTTAAGCAGGAGTCATTTTGCAAAGTAAGCATATGGCTAAGTGCTCTCTGAAGCAGAGACACTTTGCTGGAACCTGATTGAAATCAGAAAGAAAATAGTAAGACTGAAAGAAAGACTGTGATAAAATAATCCAATCTTCTCTACCAGATGTCACTCATGGGATCTTGTGTCATATATATACTTCTGTGGAAAGCTGAAATGTAATTTTCTTCTTGATTAATAGATCTGCTGTGATGGAGATCTGGCCTTGAGTTAGCTATGCCGGTGATTAGTTATGCTGTCAGTGCATTAATAAGTGCCTTATTTCAGCAGTTGTTTTTCATTCTGATTAAAAAAAACACAAACAAACAAACAAACACACCCCCCCCCAAAAAAAAAAAAAACAAAACAAAAAAAACCCAACCCAAAACTGTAGGAAAATCCCAGTGCCTTTCAGGGACAAATATGTAGGTTAAGAATTTCTTGAACAGAGTCCATTAGCTTATCTCTTTTTCTCTCTCTCTCACCCTCCCTCCATTCTTCCTTTCCTCTTCCTCTCTGGTCACATCTTTTAATATCATGAACTCCTTAGATGTGAGTTTGTTCTTTTTGCTTTAGTTCTAAATCATCCAACATGCTTGGACTGTTATTAGTCATAGTTGATATCAAAGTCCAAGGCTTGGTGTCATAGCTCTAAATCAGGAAAGCACTCTAGAAGAGGCATGATGTAAAAGAACATTAATTAATGAAGTACCATAAGTCTTCTGAGCTCCCAGGAACAGCTACTGAATATTTGACAGATTTACTCAAAATGTGATCTACATTGTACCTGTTCCACATGTCTGCTGAGTGGAGAACATGGGCTGCTAGGCTTTTCCCAGCTACTTAAAATTCAATATCACTGTATAAATTCGAAATGTCAACTCAGATCAAAGAATTTAAAGCCACTCAAGGAGTGTGCTGCAAACACTGCATGCTAAGTGCCCACAGCTTTTCACAACCTGCCAGACAGTTATCTTCTATCTGTGTGCACAGTTACAAAAGCTGGAATCATTAAGAAGGCAGGTGGAGGGAAAAGCCTGCCACAGATCATTCATTAATTCTCCAGGGGTGACAAATTTGCAGCTATTACCAGCAGAGTAGGTCTATTGTGCAATATCCAATGAGCATATTGACAGTGGTCAAAAAAATCAGCGGATCACTGTAGTTCAGCATCTTTAAAATTACACCCACTCTGCAGTCCCATAGGAATGATTAACAACCAAATCCCATAGCAAAGAAATAATAAAGAACGCTTGTATTAATATTACCCTTGAGCTGGTTCTTCCACACTGTGTATGCTCAATGGACCTACTCCTAAACCTTTGAAGGCATCAGCAAAGAACCTAATCTGTCTAAAGGCATCAGCAAAGAACCTAATCCATCTCCTTTTTCCCTTTGGAAGAAGACCTGGTGAAATCCTGGCACTTGTGAAGCGGGTAGGGATGGTGCCAGAATATCCTGCAAGCCTTTGGGACAGGGCAAAACAATGACCCAATTCTATTAGCTATGTCTTTGAAGGTGCACTTCTGAAAGAGATTGGCTTAAACAAGTCTACCAGGTAACAAAGCACCACTGCCAACATCAAGCGTGTTTGAAAAGTGACCTTTATCACTGCATCAGCTGGGAGAGCTGAAAATGGCCTGAGTGACTCATGTTCTGCTTTTGGGAAAGCACAGCAACTGATTTTTAAGATAAAAACGTGACTCAGATTCACAGATCACCTCTTCCCCTTCACCTCTCCCCAGAAACTGAAATACTTTTAAAACATCAGTATGTTTTCCCTAGATTAACATTCTTTCTCTTCACACTCGTAAGAGATCTTTAAACTGAATGAGATAAAACAGGACTGTCAGTTACTGAGATGTTATTTTATTTGATATTCTGTTCCTTTCCTGCCCTGCCCTTTCACTTTACTTCAATTTCTGACTGGATTTCTTCTTTGATTATTTCCCTGTTCCCCTTTACATTTTCCCCAAAGTAAAGACTGAACACAAAAGGTCCAAGTTCTAATCCAACATTTAAAAATCAGCAGGCTGACAGGAAAATGTTCTGTGAATATATTAGAAATACAAAGCAAAAAAAGAGAGTGTAGAGCAGTGCACTGTTTAATGCAAGGAACAAAAAAAGGGGTTATTGAAGAGAAGACTGAAAATAATCCCACATTTGCCACATTTTTCTCCCTAAAAAAGATTACTTTTGCCTAGATACTTGACAAAGTTAATTTTAACAAAGGGATTGAAATGTAGATGAGATCAGGGAGTGAACCACAAGTCAACTGCTATTTATATAAAATAGATGTGTTCAGCTTAGAAAGGCCTGATAAAATTGAGAGGATTTAAGGAACTAGCCAAGACAGCCCTGAAATGTTGGTGATTATCTTCAGGAACTCAGCAAGGGCACTATGGTCCCACAGGGTTGGAGGAAAGTGTGCATCATAGCAGGGATTTCAAGATCAGATAGTTTAACTTTGTTACCCAGGTAGGTAAGAGAAAATATTATTAAATAATCAGTTTCTGCAGGTTTGTGAAACAATAATAAGATGCTTAAAAAGCAATGAGTGTAGGTGTATCAATAATGACCTGGTGAAACTAATTTTATTTCCTTTTTATTTTTTTTTTAAGAGAATTGGAAAATTGTGTGGACACAGAAGATGAGATCTGTTTAATAAATTAATAGATCCAGTTTAGTGATGCCAGTTGATGTCTCCGTTCATCCAAACTGGAACATAGAGCAGGAAAATACAGCTTGGATCTCTGACAGTCGATGTTTAACAGCATAGGAGTGGGGCAGGAGTGTTGTGTTCTATTAGTCTGTTCACCTTCATCTCCACATCCTCATTTTTCATGAAGAGGGCCCTAGGTTAAAGACCAGTGTCTAAATATCAGTGGATGTAAATGCAGTTTGAGGAGCCACAGAGAAATAACAGATTTTCACAGTGGGGCCCAGGATGGACTCTAGTGCTGGTCATTATTCTTCTGAGTGATTTTGCTGATGAAGGTGAAGAGACCCCTGGATGGAAGTGGGCTGTAAGATCTTGGTAGGAGAACAGCCTTGAAAATAGTCCTGGTAAATTAGAGAGGGTGAAAAACATTTAAAAATATGAAAGATGCAAAATACAGTCAGTGAGCAGATTTTGTGGGATCTTCTTTGGAGACAATTTCTAAGAGTAGGAGGGCAAAACTTTTCAGAAAATCTATTTAGATTAAACACTTCTTAATATGGTTAAAGTGGTCTGTTGTCATTCCTTCTGGGTCTGTCCTTTCATGTATGTCTGACCAAGGATTGAGTTTAATTCATAGAATCACATAATCATAGAATGGTTTAGGTTGGAAGGGATCTCAAAGATCATATAGTTCAAATCCCCTGTCATAGGCAGGGACACCTCCCACTAGTACAGGTCACCCAAGACCTCATCCAACCTGGCCTTGAACACCTCCCTGGGCAACCTGTTCCAGTGTCTCACCACCCAAGTTGTAAAGAGCTTCTTCCTAACATCCAGTTTAAATCTCCCCTCTTCCAGTTTAAACCCATTACTCCTTGTCCTGTCATTACAAGACCTTGTAAACAGTCCCTTCGCAGCCTTCCTGTAGGCACCCTTCAGATACTGACCCATCCATGTCTCCATGAACATAACACACTGCCAGGATATCCCAAAGCAGGACAGGGACTAGAGTCCTTGTAATGCAATATCAAGAAGAAACTGGTTCTTTGGGATAAGAACTGCAGAGACCCGTTTCTTGAGACATTTAGATATGACCTACACAGTGCAATCTGTCCTTTCTCTGTAAACATCTCTTGAAAGCTATTGAGTTGGGAATGAAAAAAAAGCTGCTGGCAGAACTTAAAGGGAACAGTCAATACATACAAATTCAAGTGATAATTTGCAGTAAGACTTGAAAGAATAAAGGGAATGGGATAGTACAGTACAGAAGAGGGATTGAAAGTAGCAGCCTTGTGATGACAAACTGGGAATCAGGAGCAGTCCAATAGGAGCCACATGTGATGTCAGTGTTTGAATCCATGATAGTGATTCAGTAGTTAGTAAGCTGTGGATAATGAATTGAAGTGCACTCAATCTTCCCTCAGAGTTTACAGTGTTCTTTCTGGTACCTGGCTTTGCCCAGTATCCACATTTAACTTTTCAGCTCTTGATCCTCTGACTTGACTATCTGGACCTCATTTTAGAAAAAGGTCAAAAGAAGCTTGGAAAAGCTTTCAAATATGTATCTGTGATAAAACCAAACCACAAATATAGTAGCAATCCCTTCAGTTTAATGTTCTAGGCAAACTGGGTGCAGTGGTCATACTTTTCTGGGAGAAAATGACCCCTTCAGACATCATTATCCAGCCTTGTTGATAGCATCCAAGGTCTTGCGATGAAAGGGTCGTAACAAGGTATATAGGGATATGAAGGTTTTAAGCAATTTCTCACTTGACTGTCTACATCAGAATGGGGATCACCTTACTCTGAGGTTTAGCTTTTGTTTTAAATTTTCACCTGTTGCAAAATAGAACACATCTTGATTGTTATAATGGTTTTCCATTCTGGCACATAGAATCATAGAATCATAGAATGGTAAGGTTGGAAGGGACCTCAAGGATCACCCAGTTCCAACCCCCTGCCATAGGCAGGGACACCTCCCACTAGTACAGGTCACTCAAGGCCTCATCCAATCTGGCCTTGAACACCTCCAGGGAGGGAACACCCACGACGTCCCTGGGCAACCTGTTCCAGTGCCTCACCACCCTCACTGTAAAGAACTTCCTCCTAACATCCAGTCTAAAACTCCCCTCTGCCAGTTTAGACCCATTGCCCCTTGTCCTGTCATTGCAGGACCTTGTAAATAATCCTTCCCCAGCCTTCCTGTAGGTCCCCTTCAGATACTGGAAGGTTACTATCAGGTCTCGTGGAAGCCTCCTTTTCTCCAGGCTGCAGAGCCCCAACTCTCTCAGCCTGTCCTCATAGGAGAGCTGCTCCAGCCCTCTGATCATCTTTGTGGCCTCCTCTGGACCTGCTCCGACACTTCCATGTCCTTCCTGTGCTGAGGGCTCCAGAACTGCACACAGTTCAATCATCAATGAAAATCCTTCATGACTGCTTTTTATTGACCTAGACTTGTTAAAATGCTATTTCTGTTTCATTAACTTTTACTGTTTTTTTTCCTTGCAAGACTTAAGTTTCAAGGCAATTTTTGAAAGGAAATTTTAATCCACTCTCTTCCATACTTGTATATTGCCCCCTCCCTCCCTTTCTCTAATGAATACTAATGCTGGCAAAGAATGCAAGGTTTGACCCAGAAATGAAATTATGCAAAACCAGCTTGTACACTCTGGCTTTAAACCTAAGGGGACAATAGTCAAAGTCGTTTCCCTTCTATTTCCACTGTGCAGATTAATTAATTTGTGTTCACAAAGTGCTCTGAAAATTTCAGCTAGTGGTGCTTATATAAGTGCTAATGTTAATAATATAAATAATTTTTTTTCCTGGTCTGTTTCAGTAGACACCAGTGTCAGAATGGAAACTCACTGACAATAGCTTGCTTGTATTCTAAGACAGCTGATTATTACTGGAGAAGGACAGAAGGGTTAGGTGAAGTTTTCCTGAGCACTTTCATTCTTTGATCTTTATTGACACATCATTGACAGCTCTAACAAAGTTCTGAGAGGGAACATTGTATCTAGATGGCTTGTGTATGTCAAGGTCTCACATAAGGTGCTTGGGGTAGAGTTGTCATCCTCACTTACCATTTTGAGTAGATATGTAGGAGTAATGTATGTTTTCTACATTATACTGGTATTTTCCTACCCACAAACACTGTGCAGTGGGCCAAACAATGTTTTCATTAGAGAAATGAAGGACACCCTACCCTAGATCAGGCTGGCTAAAGCCTCACCCAACCTGGCCTTAAACACTTCCAGGGATGGGGCCTCAATCACCTGGGCAACCCATTCCAGGGTCTCACCACTCTCATGGCGAAGAACTTCCTCCTCACAAGAAGGCAGTGCTTGGGAGGTCCTGGCTGTGATGTTATGTATGTCCTATCTGTAGGGTAACATGAGGCAGAAGCCACTTGTGAGCTTCCCATTCAGTTTATGAGGCTCTGCATGACTGTTTTAAATTCGTATGCCTAGTAGCAGTGCATCTGCAATAATTGGCACCTGGTGTAAGTGAGTTGATGAAGCTCATCTCCTCTGACTTTATCAGCTGGTCTCACAGAATACATACACTCTTCCCCCAACTTTAATTCTTCCTAGGTACAAACAACTATTTCCTATTTGTAAAGCAAAGTGATAGACACTTTGCCTCATAGACAATTCTGGCTTATATTTTCCTTGGATTTAAGTCTGATCTCCCTCACATAGTGTCTCCAGGAAGCTCTTTCATGAGAAATAGGGAACACAAAGAAAGATCATTCTGCTGTTACGATTTGTCATCAAGATACAGACATGAAAAAGATTTTAAAATACCAGTTTTAAACTCATAGAGTAAATCAGCAATGGGGAACAAGAGACAAAAAGGAAAGAAAACCATTAAAAAACATAGAATAGCTCAGTATTCCTTTTTATAAAGAAAAATGGGCTTGGGCTTGTCAGTGTGCCATTTATTAAACACTATCTTACTTTTGTTTTGCTATTTATTTCAAATGCCAAAGAACCTCTGAATTGGCAGTGATGAATGGAAGCTTTCTTACATACAGTACCATCAAGTTCAAAAGGTCTGTCACCAGGCCCAGTAAAACACATTCCCCATTTCATTTTATGTGGCTTCTCTTGGTTGCTTATTTAACTTCATACAAAACAGAAATGATGAGATGTGAGGCTACCTGGTAGCCTTCTTGCAAAAACATTGTTATTTTTAACCAACCCAGCAAAAATGATGTTTTAAAAACACATCTTGCTCTCAAGGTAGGCCAAGGTCATAAAAGCAATGCTTAAGTCCTGTCTACAAGCTTGAAAGCACTTTGAAAAAGAAAAAAAATTCTTAATATTAGTAAAAATGTTTTCAGATAGGGACAATGAAATGAAAGTGAGATTTTTTAGTAAGCAACTCAGTGGCAGGGCCAGAAATAAAACACATTATGTTATAATTTGAGGGATCTTAATGAACTTTAGACTGTAAAATTCCAGAAAGGGGTATTAAAGTTTAATTTCAGTAGACGACCTACGAGTCTTTACTATAGTTGAAGAATGAGGCACACAGAAGTATTACTTTGCACTCTGCACTAAGTAACAGCTGGTTAAATGGGATCTTCAGTGCCTGTTTATGCTGAGTCACATCAGACTTGTTAAAGCCTACCTGTTCCTGAATCTCAGCAAACTAATAGATGTTCTGGAGTAGCTTGACTATGATCTGATGGGCATGGGCTGCCCTCAGGCAGAACAGGCAGACAGAGGGCTCTTGGCTGCTGCTATAATTAGCACGTGCTACTGCAAGATGTTCTCTGTGTTGTGTATGCACAAAGATGATGTTAGGATAGCAGTCCTAGCCTAAGAAAGTCTTCTGGAAATGTGTGAGCATTGTGCAGTAACACCTCAAATACATCTGCATGTACTGCATCGTTGGGAAAGGAGAAAAATTATTCTTTCCGCTGCAAAACTAAGGTGATGGTATTTATTTCTGGGATCAGTAACTGGGCAGCATAGTCTACTGAGAAATGAGAACTTTTGGTGTGAAGTTAAGCTTTTCCTGCATAAGGAGATAGTTCTGAGAGCCTTCATCTCCAAAAACAGCTATTTCCTCCTTCCTCAACTGTCTGAAATGTACAGTTATGATCCTGGCAGTTTAAAGCTACAATTAATTTGCAATCAATAGATAACACCCTCCTTTCCCCTTACCCTTAGCCAAGAAATTATTGGAAAAACTGAGTGACAGACTTAAGGTTTCTTCCTGTAAGTCCATGGCAAAAGGATGGAGTGACAGTAGGGCATGGTTAAAATGTCCACATGCAAAGCCACTAAGCATTGGGCTCCAAGCTAAATGAGTATTTGCTAAAGGAATCAGTAATGGGAATGAATTCCTGGATCAGGCAAGAAGGTGTAAGAGACCTGGCTGTGCCAATGAGGACTGATTGCCGTGGAAAAAGGGACCTGAGCGAACTACTAAGGTACATCCTTTCCCACTCTGTATTTCTCCATCTCCCCACTGATGTGATAAGATCACATAGGCCACAATATCCTGATGGCTGTTGGAGGTGGCTGATATTTCCAAATCTGGGCCCTGCTAAAGCAAAGTGGCAAATCCTGTCAGCTGAATGCAGGAATCGAACCCCACTGACTCCTGATTAAACCCTGCCCCTGCCTTGCCATCTCACAGTACCACAGTATCACAAAGGTTGGAAGAGACCTCAAAGATCATCAAGTCCAACTCACTACCACAGACCTCAAGACTAGACCATGGCACCAAGTGCCACGTCCAAACCCACCTTGAACACCTCCAGGGATGGTGACTCCACCACCTCCCTGGGCAGCCCATTCCAGTAATCAATGACTCTCTCAGTCAAGAACTTTCTCCTCACCTCCAGCCTAAACTTCCCCAGGCGTAGCTTGACACTGTGTCCTCTTGTTCTGTCACTGGTTGCCTGAGAGAAGAAGGTAACATACCCCTGGCTACAACCACCCTTCACCCATCTCACACCTTCCTGGGAGAAGATAGCTGTGTAGAAACCCACAGCCTGCACAACAATCAAAGCTGAAATCATGTCATCCAGCCTGTGTCCACATTACATCCCATGAGATACATGGTACTTGACCATGTGGTGTTTAATTTCAAGTTTAAGCCTGGCTATAACCATTTGACAAACCTCATCAGAAGTTAGCAAATGCAGTTCAGTTCTTCAAGTCTATCTGTCATAAAACAAACTGCATAAAATGTAACCTGTTTCTTTAATATCAATTTTGGATATTTTAGAGAAAGGTTTAGCTCTGAAGTGATAACCTAAAAGGCCCTGTCCTCCATCAGCTGTCACCCTGGTCTCTGATAGCAAAATAATTTCAAATCCTTAAACAGAGGTTAATTGGTTCTTCCAAATCTTATCTCTTCAGTCATATTAGACCAACCTGGATATCAAGACTGGGCCAGACAATTGCTTCTCCACTTTACCTTCTTACTGAGTCCCAGACCTTGACAGCTTACAGGGAAAACATCTTAATTGCATTCTTCTCACCAGGAATGGGGAAGGAGATGAGTTAAAGAGCACCCAGCTGTCTTTTGGCAGTGCCAGGTGCTGCTACACCTTGGCCAGAATCTGGTAGGCCTGCTGATACAACTTCAGAGCTACTACTCTGTCCAACCTCAGAATTATTCAGTCCCTGTCTCTTCAGCATCTCCTCAGTTAGGTTTTGACAAAAGGGAAGACTGCTAATAGATGCTCATTTTCCCAAATCTGTGCTTTGATGAAAGGCAACAAGAATGACTGCACACAAATAATGGTCTGATTTGAGCAGGTTAATGGAGAGGAATATCTGCTTCTGGTGAGATCCCATACTCTGCCATGGTCCTTGGTTCATCTGCATAGGCTCTGTGTGTGGTGACCCTGTGGCAGCCTCAAGGTCGTGGCTAGGGCTTGAAGTGACCCTTGCTAAGTAGGAAGGGAAAAGTAGGAGAATACATGGTTGCCTTTCATCACAGGAGGGGAAAAGCATGTCTTTCTGACGAGCCTCAGTTGGACCCAGTCTGTTCTATCTACAAAGATTATTTGTATGTCTCTATTTTTCAGTCCTTAGGAAAATTGAATGACTGCAACCAGACACGCTCTAAAAATATCCAGGCAAATCTTTCGTCTGCTCCAGGGAAGCAGTGAGCTCTCTGCAGGAGATGACAAACCAGGCTCAGTTCACAGCAAATCCCAGGTCAAGGCTGCCAAGTGCTGCCTCTCTCATTGTTTGCAGAGTTGCAGCAATTTAGAGGTGCTAATCAAAACTTTGGAGCAGTAACTTGTCCTTCAGCTAGGGGAGAGATATAAGGAATAAACAAATTACTCAGCCCATTGCTTTCATTTAGGCAAACTTTGACCTTATGTGTATCTTCTGAAAAGTTTGCCTAAATCAGTGGTGACTTTTGGTCAGTTTGGGCTTGTCCTACATTTTTTGTTTCTTGCCTTGCCCTCGTCTCTTTTCTTTTCCTTGTATAAATAGAAAGAGCAGGTTTGTCCTTAAGCAAACTCAAATGTCAGCTTGTACCTGTAGTTCTTGGTCTCTGCATCTTTATATTGATTTGTACCAGCTGGTAAATTGATCTAGTTTTCTAATTACTAGATTTAGAAACTATACAAGAAACTGGTTTGTAAGGATGACATTTTCCTGTGTTAGTTCTTGTCTTTTGAGACAAGATATTAGAAGAATTATTTTACTTTCCATATTGTCAGTTATGCTTTTTAGCAAAGATAAGCACTTGAAAATGATCATAAAACCTGGAGAGGTGTGAGATAGGAAGGGCTTTAGTTTCTTTGTGTGTATGCAACAACTGTTTTCTGCTTTGTTGTTTGCTTGTTTGTTTTTTTCAAAAATTGATGGAGAAGGTCCCCTTTAAACATTCTGATTGATGTACCATGGTATAGGCAGTCTGATAAATACGGTAAATCACAGTATCACAGTATCACAAAGGTTGGAAGAGACCTCAAAGATCATCAAGTCCAACCCATTACCACAGACCTCAAGACTAGACCATGGCATCAAGTGCCACGTGCAAACCTGCCCTGAACACCTCCAGGGACGGTGACTCTACCACCTCCCTGGGCAGCCCATTCCAGTAGCCAATGACTCTCTCAGTGAAGAACTTTCTCCTCACCCCCAGCCTAAATTTCCCCTGACACAGAGTATTATAATAGAGTTTTGTAACAGAGTAATAATAGAGTATTGTAATAGAGTTAATTTTTGTGCATGTCTCACGTGAACAAACTTCAGAATCAGAAGGATGGTGCTACACTCCTGTGTGGTCTCCCAGTAATGTTCCATGTATGATTTTGCTGCACTGATAGGCATCAAAGGTTTGTATTTAGGACTTTCAGCCCTGTTGGAGGAATTTCCTTGGAGTTCTGAGGGAACTACTAATCAGGTTGAGAAGGTAAGAACAGTAGGATTCAAATGACAGTCCTTGGTAAGATGGAAAAAGTAAGACTCCCTTTAGTATCAGTAGAGAAGAGCACATCTGGGAAGGAATCATGAAAAAAAGTTTTTAATGTGGTGCTTGATCTCACTGTTCAACTGATTTGAACGAATTTGGAGTTTGGGGTGGATGAAGATAAGGGAAACAAATCCCACCTTTGTCATCAAGGTTGCAAGAACCTTTGTCTCTCCTTTCTGCCCTAAGAAGGCAATTCCCCAGTGCTCTAGGGTTGACAAATGCTTCATCAAACTGCCAAACCTTGCTTCTCCCACAGGCAGCTGCACCTGCTCTCAACTGTTTGCATAAGCAAAGTTCAGAGATCACATATTACTCAAAAAAAGCATCACACTGTTTCATAGACTCGGGCTTGCTTTGCTTTATGGAGGTTACTTTATCATGACTATCTTGTCAGTGTGCATCAGCTTGGCAAACAGAAAGTTTATTGAAGGGAATAGCAGTGCATTTTTATGTAGAAGGAGGGCACCTAGATACATGATTTTGACCCAAAGTGCTTAACTGTTTCTGATAAAGGACTGGGAGACATTTGCACCAGTGGTTTGTGAAAAGCTGCTGTTCCTTGTCTTGGGGTGACAGGTAATGAATGAGGATGCTGTTGAACAGAGATGTAAACAACAAAGATGGCAAACTGAACTTTATCATGGTTAAAAAGCAGCAGAGAAAACAGAGAGCAGTGGTGCAGAAATGCAACAAGGACAAAAGCATGCAGAGAAGAGAGATGTTAATGTCCAGTTTCCAGGACTGAAATTAAAGAAGTGATAAAATGCAGAGATGTCATTAACATGAAGTTCCAAGTGATCCACAAGCATTTTAATTAATAACTCACAGAATCATTGTGAACCAGAAAAGTAGCATTGGCCTTTAAGAGTCCACATGAACTCGAGAATTCAAACTGCTGTTTTTCTCTTTAAAGAGGAGAGAGATGAAAGAAACAATTTAATTTTTTTTTAATGTACAAAATACTGTTTTCCTGAACACAGGAGAAAAGAAATGAGTAATAACATCTCTAGTCTCTGTTCAAGAAACATCTCAGCTCTTAACACAGAAGTTCTTAGTTTTCTGTCCAAGATGATCTCTTGGACTTACTCAGTGTGATTTTTTCAATTTTTTTAAGCCCCTAGACTTCTTCCCCTGCTCCATCTCTTGTTCAAACAGTCCTGCTATGAGAGTCAGTGNTTTTTTTTTTTTTTTTTTTTTTTTTGTCTTCATATAGTGCCATATTTGGGGTAGAACAGTTACTGGTTCATCTTTTTATTTCCATAAGGAACGTAGCTGTTCCTACCATTAGCCCATAAATGGAAAGACAATGAAGTTCCTTTATTAGTTACCTGGATCACTTGGTTTCCCAAATATGGATACAGCCTGCAAGTTTCTTGGGTTTTGAGTGACTTGGAGAGATACTCCAGAAATTAAATGTCATCCCCTGTAAGACCCTTCTTCACCTCCCCATCTTTCCATGCTTCACATTGCAGATAGACACCTGCAGTGACTTCCAGGTGTTGCTGGGTGTTTTCTGCTTTTCCACATCTCTCCCAAATCACTTATTACTACAGCACACATCAGATATTGCTCTTTTAGCCTCTCCTTGTGGTGCTCTCTGCTTTCTCTAGAATGTCAAGGACATTGTAGATGCTACCAAAAAGGTTCGGAAAATCTGAAGTGCTCTTACACCTTCCTTTAATCATTAACTCGGAAGTTCAGTCTAAGACAACTAAAACGCAGCCCAAGAAGATCCTGGCATCAAGAAGTGTTGGTGTAAAGGTCTTTGACATCAGCAAGAGCCTTGCTTTTGACAGGGCCGCAGGGCAGTTTCTTTGCTCCCTTCTTTAAGGCAATCTTGAAGTCAGGCTGACTTTCTACTAGTGAATCATCTGTGTGCCCCCAAAGGGCAATTTCAACTAAATCAAATATGATGAACAAATTTTAGGAATGACAGAAACTGTGTATTTCCCAGGGGCAATGTCCTTATCTGAATGACAGTCACAAGGGGACCAAGCCTTAATGCACAGACAAGATGCTGCCACATCCCTCTTCCGGCAAATAGTGCTCATTCACCTCACACATAGGAATGGAACTTTAGGATTCAATGCAGGGTGTGAAATCATGTTCTTGCCCCTCTCATGCCACAACCATGGGTTGAAATCATGTTCTTGCCCCTCTCATGCCACAATCATGGCCAATAAAACACAAATCTTCCTAGCACATGGGTCCCAGTCTGATCAGTTGTTTAGCTTAGCAGGGCCTGAGGCACGCAACAGGCAGTGTGAGACAAACATCTGCCTGAACGCTTTCTTCCACTCCCCTCATCTCAGAGCTGCACATTTTGGGAGTGCAACTGAGCAACCGAACAGCTAAATGCAAATTAGATGCTAATTAAGTGGGAGTAGGTAGGGGAACTTTTATCTCTTCTTGTAAGTCTAGGAGGGGCTGATTCTCAGTGATGCCTTGGCACCTTCATAATTCATTATTGCCTGCCTTGTGATGAAATGACTGGGATTACACAAGCCCAGCACCTGTGAAAATATGAACCCATTGTTTTTACAAACCTGCAGTGAGAGCCCAACAAAGAGCTTTCTGACAGCAGCTGTGTTGTTTAGGAAAGGGTTTGTGTGACACAATAACGATGTCATGTTGTCCCAGATCTGTAAAGACGTGGCACACAGAAACGGCTTTAAACGCGCTTTATAAATGCAGCTGGTCATGCTCCCCTCCCCGACAGTGCTCTTCCAAGGATGCTGGAACACGGGGGAGATGGCAGTGAAATGCCGGTGCTGATGTCAAGGTGCGATCCACACTTAGTTGATGTCAGCAGCGGGGCAGGAGAAGCTATATGATTTGTTTGGGTGGGACACAGTGTGGCTGTTTTGGAAAAATCCTTTTCTCTCTCTGTTCAGGGCTTGCAGAGGAACGAGACTTCAGAAAAAAGACGTCACGGCGCTGTTTGCCTAATAACAGCTCACAAACAGAACAGGAACAGTAGCAGCACACGCAAATAGAGGGCAGCAAGCTGCATAGATCAAGGCAGGGCCGAGCCCTGGTGGACTACTTCCCCAGACACAGCTGGCAGCATCCCCGGAGCCTGGCCTGGCTACTTTGGGTGCCAGGGTAGCCTTTCAGTAAGGGTTATAAGGCTCCCCGCTGTGCAAACTTCATGCCAAGGTTGCCATCGCTTCCTGGCAGCGGACGGGTGCAGTCAGCTTCGTTCCAACACAGGCTTAGCAGGGGAGCAGAGAAGCAAGGCTGGCTGCAACAGCTCTCTTGCGAGCCCTAGTGATAGATAACGCGACCTGCCTGCAGACAGAAGAGGCCTCTGAAACACACGCCTGTTCCTAACGGGAAAAAAACCAAAAATGTTTCATTCTTATGCTGAACAGGTTCCTTCGCCCCCCATTCTTCTCTCTCTTCTCTGAGAAGATCAAAGCAGTAATGAACATCATTGACTTTCACAACAGTCTGCAGAGCAGAGAGACATTGCATTTGTTCCCAAGACAGAGATAAGAAATGGGCCAAGACAGACATAAAAAAGGGAAGGCAGAACTATTTGCAATAAAAATGAATATTTTTTCTCTATAACATCCAAACCCCTGAGACACTTGCATTCAGGACCTGGTAGCAGAGCCATTTATTCCCCCTTTCATTAAGCAGTGGAACATATACATTCAACCTACAATGAACAGTCATATGAAACAGCTGAAAATCTAACTTTCTACTAGATCTTAGAGCAGATACAACAGAAAACTGTTAATTTTATTTGTTCCAGAGGCCTTTTAATCACATATTCATTGTAGGCCTCAGAAATTGGGACGCTAAGTATCAACACACACAAATAGGTGGCCCAGGTGACTTCTTTCTCAGGTAACATTTTTATAACTGCAATGTTGCTTCACAGGCAAGTCTGGTTCAATGCTAAAATCAAACATCTGGTTCATATCTCCAGCCAGAAGATGAGGAGGGAAGCAGAACATGGGATGTGTTTCCTAATTCATGGAATGTCTAATTTACTATCTCTGCATTAAAGCAGAATTGCTTTTGAATCTGAATACTAGAATTGGTGATTGGCAGATATTGTTAAGGCCAATACGTGCCTGGTGCATGCTCCTGGTGAACATACCTCTGTCCTAAACTGATATCAAAAGATGGTTCTTGTGTGTCTTCAAATCCAGCATGAATTTCTCATTAAGTGAATTGCTGAGAGCTATTAGGATATTGCTTCTGGACTTTCTGAATAAGAACTAGTAAGACTGAATAATAAGACTAATAAACTGAATAAGAATTAATTTTTTTTTTCCTTTCCCATCTGATGAATCTGGAATTACTATAACAAGAGGAGAACAGAAATCAAACTCAGACAAGAGTCTAAAATCATGTGTGTGCATATTTGTGTCTGTACATGTATATATAAATAAACATACGTATGTTGATAATTTCCATGTTTATCTCTTTATCTTCAGGAGTTATGCACAATTTTTTCCCTTTTTGAAAACAAATGCTATTTCAGTTCACATTTGCAAACTTCTAACTTTGTTGGAGCAGCCCCTTTCTTCAATGTTCTTTGGCTTATCATTTTCCATGACATGTGTTGCACTATAATAGTAAAAGTGTTATCCTGAGAACAGTGTTCTGTGGGTGTTCTCCTGCAAAGTGAATTTTTCTTATTCTCGGTTCTACTGTCACTTAGCAACCAAGAGGATAACCAGTGAAAGTCTAAATATTATTTTGTCAAGGAGATCAAAACACAAAATGCACAATGAAATGGTTGGGGAAACTACCTCATTTTAAAAACTTTTTGGTTTTTTTTTCCCACCTTGCTTTAGTATCTCTTACTGGCAGATGCACAAACAAAAATGCTATTCATAGTGAATTTATACTCTAGCCTAAGGATTGAGAAAATAGGTCCCTGGACAGTTGCCTTTTAATATTCTTTAAGTCAAAAATTTTCCAAGGAGATATGAAGGTGGATCTGCTAAAGACAGGACTATGACTTGTCATAGCATCACGAGTAATAATTTTTACCTCCTGATGTTGGGATGTGATCAAAGTATTTTTTTCATGGAGATCATCAAAACTTCACGTGCTGGAAAAGTTGCATAGACAACACTGAAAGATTAGGTCTGTGAAAGAGTTTTAGAAAATCAGGATATAATAGCAGATAGGGATTGTGGGCAAGGAGCTGGATGAATTGTGTCCCACTGTCTCTAATCCCTCATTACTGGCCTGGATCATTCAGGTGACAGAGTACCACTGAGCAATTCTGAGTGGAAAAATATCTTTTTACAGAGGCAGAGTGACACAGAGTATGCTTTCAAAGGCTGGTGGTTAGGTGTGTTGCAAACATTTTTTTGCATTTAATGAGGTATTAAACCCTGCTATTTTATTTCCATTCTGAATGTGCCAGTTTTAAAAGACTGTCCTTTTCTACTGCATTAAACAATCTTTAGAGTGGCCATCTTTTCCTCTTGGAAGCATCAATACTTTGTCATCAAATCAGTGTCTCACCTTCCTTTTTGTTAAGGTTCCCTATTTGATCTTCTTTTGTCTCACTCCCTAGAACTTTCTTCACCTTTTCCTTAAACCTCTCTGTAACCTTTATTTATTGGAAGCTAAAGAAAATTAACAATAACAACAACAAATCCCACAAGTGTGTTTCTGGAATCTATCATTCTCCAAGTGCAAAGCTTAGCACTGGGCTCAGTATACTAGCACTGAACTCTTTGAGCAAAGGTAATATTGTCTTCCTGTTAATCATTTCCTTTCCACAGTCAGCTACAAGACTTGGTCTTTTTAGTTGTTTATTGCAAATAGTCTAATTGTTCATATGATTACCCTCAAGGTAATCTGAGTTGCCTTTGTAAACACAGTTCTTTATTATGAAAATGCCTCTTAGCCACCATGATAAACCTTAATGTAACCCATATTAAATGACATACAGAGTCATAGAATGTCAGGGGCTGGAAGGGACCTTGAAAGACCATCTGGTCAAGGCCCACTGCCAGAGCAGGATTGCCTAGAGCAGATCACACTGGAACACAACCAGATGCTTCTTGAATATATCCAGAAAGGGAGACACCACAACCTCCCTGGGCAGCTGATTCCAGGGCTCTGTCACCCTCACAATGAAAAAAATTCTTCCTTGGGTTCACATGGAACCTGCTATGCCTCAACTTCCACCCATTGCCCCTTGTACTTTCACTGGGCATCACCAAGAAAAGGCTGGTTCTGTCCTCCTGGCACTCACCCCTCACATATTTATGAACATTAATGAGGTCACCCCTTCATCTTCTCTCCAAGCTAAAGAGCCCCACCTATCTCAGTCTCTCCTCATAAGGAAGATATTCAACTTCCTTAATCATTTTTGTGCCTCTGTGCTGGGCTCTCTCAAGCAGCTCCCCGTCCTTCTTGAGCTAGGGAGCCCAGAACTGGACACTTACCCCAGGTGAGACCTCACCAGAGCAGAGGGGAAGGAGAACCTCCCTCAACCTACTAACCACAGTCCTTCTAATACACCCCAGAATGGCATTGGCCCTCCTGGCCACATAAGCACACTGCTGGCTCATGGCCATCTCTAGTGGAGGGGTAATTAATTAATGCAAGATTATATTTTCAAAAGTTAATATTGTTTATTAATATTCAATATTCAGAACTCATGCCACCCCAATCACCAATTTTAATAATAATCAGTTCTTTGCATCAGTCATGGAAACTTTATACAGGTTGTAACAGGATCTAGAAATAACTTGTAATAGTATATAACATTAATTGAACTCAATTGAACTGGAAGAAAAGATTGCTGAGGTTCGTGTACCTCTTGCGGTCAATACCCTGCTTGCCCACTAGACGGACTCAAGGAGCTCCTTTCTGCTTATGGCAGAAGGCAATGGTGAATTGCAAGAGGCTTTAAGTATTCACTCACAAAATGATCTCCTGACTCATGGGGCCAGCCCTAGATTCAGACACTACCCAAAGCACATGGCAGGGTTGCTGTCAGTGGTCTCAAAGCTGTTAGAGGCTTTGGAGTTTTCCCAGGCTCTCTTCTCAGGCAGTTGTGAGTCTGGCACAGTCTGATCTGGTTCCACTTGACTCCCAATTCAGCAGAAGTCTTGCAGAGGGGCAGGCAGGATGCAATGCCATGTGCAGTCCTGGCACAATGTCACACTGGCTGTGCAGGTCAAACACATGGAAGCATTTAGAACCTATTCCTGGTAAGCTCTTGGAAGACGGATTCCAGGCAGTTCAGGACACAATAAGGCAGTAAGCAAGCAAGCATGGATACAGTGGCAGAGAGTAGATACAAAGGCAGAGCACCTGTTCATCCCTTTTTATCAATACAGCCTGAGACTAATGGACCTTGGACATAGATTAGCCAATCAGGATGGCACTTTGCCAAGCTTGACCATATCAGCATATTACCAGTGATATCTATCTTAAATTCTTGGTGTGAGTGATCAGGTACCTTCTTGCAGATGGATCACTTTGAAGTAGCCTTCAGCACTTATCTCCACCAAGGTAACATCTCATACTCCTGAAGATGGAAGTCTTTGATGGCTTAACAGTAGCACAGTTGTACCTTGACACTCTACTGGAATGGTTGGCAGAATTCAAGCAAGCAGCTCCCTCAAGATATGGCTACTGGATTTCAGAAACAAACTGCCTAGGCAGGCATGGTTTTCTGTGAGAGGAGACAGTTAAAAACTGATAGCAACTGCTGCTGTGCAAGTCTATGTTGGCATCACAGTAGGAGCATTGCAGCCTTAGGCCACAAAATTGAAGTTGATGACCGTAATGTTTCCTAATAAAATCCATGTGGACAGTATAACTGGTTCTGATAGAATAGCTTCTTATACAATAGGGAGAAAATGTACAGACAAATATTTAGGACTGTGTCTGTAGTTAAGAACATCATTAAAGGAGAGGAAAAAAAAAAAAGCAAAAGAAGTCATTTCTCTCAATTTTCAATTCCATTAATAGCAATTATTCTGCCTTTGGAAGTCCTGAGACCTCTACGAAGGAAACATTACTGTCCCCTTTCTGTAGGCTAGGATCCAAAATGATCAGAGAGAAACTGATTTTGGGAATGTCCCAAAAAGTCTTTATGTGAATTGTGAAAGTATCCACAGGTATGCACTGCTTCTGCTTAATAGATAACCCCTCCATGTATTCAGAAAATACACAGGGTTGCTGTCACTGACAAGTGGTTTACTTCCTCACCCCTTTGCAGCCAGATGAATGATAAAAATGAATCTGTACGCAAGAATTTACAGAACAATAATTGACTCATTTGAAAGATGTGGGCCAAAACAGGTTTCCAGTATGTTTTCCCGTTCACTTCCCAGAAAAGACCTGTCTGATCACTTATTGTCTACTTATTTTCAACTGCCTAAAATCTGAGGTGCTTTCACTCCAAGCTTGGAAAGATCATGCTGATAAATCTCCAGAATCTCTGGCAAAAGTACTGGTGGTTTACCCTAAAATGATAAACACCACATATCAACTTGGATTTGTCCTGGGATGCACTTGGTATAAAAGAGCTTGTAGTATTAAGCAATATCTGAAGCCTCCCAGATGCACTCATTTTTGCTTTTATCCAATCCTATCACTTTTTTCTTTTTTATTTTTCCCCTGTGTCTTCAGAAGGACTGACCTGGGCCTAACCTGACTTCCCTTCTGTCTTGGAGTTTTATGTGAGGGGTTCAACTAGGCTGGATTCCAGAAGCTCACTAAGGTGCTCTATCATTTAGCTCCTCTACTGAACAGGAAGAGAAAGATACAACACAAGGCTCATGGGTCACAGTAAGAACAGGGACATCACTTAGATATTACCTTCATGTGCAAAACAAACTAGTTTCCCAAGTCGAGTCTAACTGATTAGCAATCAAATCAGAGTAGGAAAATGAGAAACAAATCCAAATCTTCAAATAACTTCTTCCTGATCTCAACTTTGCTCATGATTTTCTCTGTCTCCTCTCCTGCAATGGCACAGGGAAACAGGAAATTTGAGTTAGATCATTTAATCCTGCATTGTCTCTGTTGCTCTTTCCAACTCACCCTCTTCCCCTTCAGAGACAGTTCTCCACAAACTTCTACAATATGAGTCCTTCTCACTGGTTGTAATTCTTCAATAACTGTTCCAGTGTGGGTCCCTTCAATGGAGGGTAGTCCTTCTGGAATAGACTGCTCCAGCATGACTCCCCTTTGGAGTCTCAAGTCCTGTTGCCCAACCTGCCTCTATGCATGGGTCCAGTCAGGACCCTGCTCCACTGCAGGCTGTCCATGCAGTCAGTCTTCTTCAGACATCTGCCTGCACAGCAGGCTGCAGGGGAACAGCCTGCCTCACCATAGTGTTCACTGTGGGTTACAGGGGAATCTGCTGCAACACCTGGAGCATCTTCACCCCCTTCTTCCTCACTGCAGGGTTGTTTATCTGGCATATTCTCACTCTTTGGTAGCAGTTGCTGTTGTGGAGTTTTCTTCCCCTTCTTTAATATGTTATCACAGAGGCACTACCGCTGTCATTGATGGGCTCTGCATGAATCACAAGGAAAAGTCAGAGAAGGAAATCAGTAGTGAAAAATTAAGTACACCACAGCATAAGCTAACAATAGGACTATTTTAACCCTTTAGTTATTTCTGTGTTCCCACTGCATACTGGTCTGATATACTGGGCTCATATCCTTTGTGGAGTTATATCTCCTCATCCTCTTGATAGTGCTTGGAAGCTCCTGGGGGCTTTGTAGCTCCATAGGTCTTGGAAGACCATGATTAACCTTTGGGTGCTTACATAATAAATACTTACATTATCACATAAGAGTTAACTTCAGTAATCTATACTCATACAAAACCCCTTCTTCAGTTTGCCTAAACTGATTTTTATAGTGAAAGAAGAGGGAAAACACTCTGCTGCTGCTCTCCTTCCCACAGCAGGACAAACAAGCATCAAAATACTAAAACATAAGCAGATAATATTCCAGGTAAAAAGGGCACAGCAAGTGCTGAGGGGTCCATGGATAGGGTTGATTCTTACTCCTGTGGTTTATGTGGCAGCTGCACTTTCCCCAGGGTGATCCATACTTCCATCAACCAGTACTTCCTAAACTTGGGACACAGAACCTTCCCTCCTGAGATGACAGTTTGATGCTTTTTTTCTTCCCTTGCAGCCTGTTGTTCTGTAGCACTTGTGATGTTGAAAACAGGGGTGAGAATTCTAATATTCCCCATATGTGCATTTATGAACTGTGAAAGATACTAAAACTGGCATTTCAGTGCCATTGGCTGTGGGTCAGAAGTTGTATGAATGGTGCCCTCATTTATAACAACATTGGTGAAAGAAGCAGGTCTGAAACCTCTTGAAGTGTTTATGCCCCTTTTTGATAGCGACTGAACAGCAAAGATGTTTTGATATTCTCACATTAAACATTTTGTTCAATATTTAAACATGAAGGCCTAAATTTTTAACAAGGTGCAGCAAGCTTCAGCTGTGTGCCTTGCATGGAAGGTAGGAGGCATGGAGTTAAGCCCCATCATGACACATTTAATATTTATCCCTAAAGGCTGCTTCTGCTGCTGGAAAGATTTGAGCACATTGCTTTTGCTAGAATTTTCATAAGCATTTCAGTATCACATACCTGATTATGCTGCTTCCAAAGAGGATATTAATTGCCTTATAGGGAATATAGTGTGTATGTGGGGGAAAAAGAAAACCAGTTGTACCAGGCTTCAGGCAATGAAAGGAAAGTCATAAGCTTTAGTTAATCAATCCAGCCTAAATAATTTAATATAGTCATCCAACCTGAATACAGAAGGTAAGAGAAGGAAAAAAGAGTCTGTATATTTAGTACCTGTATTTTTCTATCTGTTACAAAGTATGTTTTTATTTTCTTAAATTTAAGTTCCTTTTTGTATCTGTATGTTGTGGTTTAGGTCCAGAGAGTAACTGAGCCACATGCTCAGCCACTGCCCTCCCTTCCCATCACCCTAGTGAGATGGGAAAGGTAATTGAAAGAAAAAAAGCAAACCTCTGTGTGTTTAATAGAGCAACACAAAGAGAGAGGAAACAACAGGAGTAACAATAACACTAATAAAGGAATAGCAAATGACAGAAAAGATGATATGCTCAGTGGACATCTGGCCCTGTCCAGCATCTCTTTGCTCAAACACCCACTCTGCTCTTGGTTACCCCTCCCTTTATATTTCAAGAATGACATCAGTATGGCATGGAACTCACCAGTGGCTAGTTCAATTTGCTGTCCTGGCAGTGGGGCCTCCCAGCTTCTTGCTAAAAGTTAACCCCATTCTAGCTGAACCCAGGAAATTGCAGCTTCAGTGCTCAAATTTTCATCAAAGCCCTGAAGAGCAACAGAAGAGCAGCATAGAATAAGGTGAAGTATTGCTCCAGTAGGGTGTAAGTAGGAGGTTATGAGGAAACTCTCTGATATTGGTATAAAGAGTGCTGATTTTCCCATTTTTCCTTTTAGTTGACAGATATACTGTGTGAGAAGTACAGTTATAAGACCATATGCTTTCCATCCTGTGCTGCTCTTCTGCAAACTGCTGAGTCAATAACCCTCACAGTGATAGAATATTTACCTGGGCACACCTCAGGTGTAAGATCATAGCATGGACTGATTAAAAGTCTGACCTTGAAGCTGCATTCAGCAGTGTAGTCATAGTCTGTTTTCCTTGTTGTGAAGGACCCCATATGAAGCTTTTTCTAGATTTTCTCTCATTGGAAGCAACGAAGTTATCTTGATTTCCAATGATTCTTTGTCTGTTCTGTTGAGACCAGCCCCAGAAGTAATCAGATGGCACTTGCAGATTCTTGAATAAACTCCTATAGGACTACAGCAGATTAGATGTGTCAGTTCACAGAATATGGATCACTATCTAGTAACTAGCTGAATTAGAGGTCTATCAGTCAAAAGATTTCAGAAATCACAGATTTCTAACATATGATTAGAGTTATCTGTGGTTTATTAAATGACAACAGAAATTCTGAGTTTATAATTATGATGAATTTTCAGTACATCATAAAAGTAATCTACACTTAAGCATGTGAGAAAGTGGGAGAGGACATTAATTAAGGTTACTTAACACAGTAGTTAAACAGCATGTTTCTGGCTATAGTTACTTTAACACTATGCTTATAATTTCTTTTAAAGACATGAGGAAAGGAACATATGGTTCCTGTATTACCCTAAGACTTTTGGAATATTAAATTCAAGCAAAAATGTTTCACAATTGTTTTAATGTTGTGCTGTTGAAATGTAGTATTTCCCTCACACTGTGGATTGGACAACTGCAACATCAGACGCTGGGATTTTTACCCACAGAAGAGAGTCTGTGGGGCTTTTCCACTAGTGCAGGGTGGCAATGAGCCAAAAGTGGAAAGAGGAAATTGACCCCACCTGTAAGTTCCAGGAGAAGGCTTCTTGCCCCTGTGATTTACTTTTTCCACTGGTTGGTTATGCCTATGCCTCTGATCTAAGTCAACTTAGTTATTAGGGTGAACCAAGAGATCGCTAAGACATGCCACTAATCTCACAGTCTGGCTCTGCTATGTATAGAATCTGATAAAATAATAATAATATCATTATCTTTAGTGGTGATGCTTGCAGCAGTGAATCAAGAGTGGTATAAGCTTCAGCCTCCTGCTGTGGCAGAGACATGATATGAGATCTACCAAATAATGAATAAAAAGCAGCAGGAATCAGATTATACCTCTGCGGCTGCAATTTTTCAATCACTATTCATAACTATGCAAGGCACTTCATTCCACATATGGCCTTCCTCATATGCTCCCCTTAGCAACTGACAGCAGGAATAGGATAGGGCCCTCGATAGCCTACTGTCTTAGAGCTTTACCAACCGCTGGCAGATACATTTGTGATCTGCAGGAGTACCACTTAGGTTTTGGACGACACAATGAAGACTGCTCCTGTGAAACCTTTCAGGAACCTGCGTGAAGGCAGCAAAGGGTGTGCTGCTGTGGAGGAGAGACTAGCTAAAGCTGTAAGGCTCTTAGAGGTGGTGCTGCCAAACTGTCATTGTTCTGCAGCTGCCTCCCTGCAATGACCAAAGGCAGGGGAATTGCAAAGGCAGTGAAAGAAAACACCACTCAGACTGCCTTTGAAAAAAAGGCATGTGTGAAACTAAAGAGCAAAATCTCCTGCCAAGCCCATTCCTAAATTATTTATCTGAATTTTAATTGCTGTGATTGGACTGAGGCTTTTGGCTTCAACCATACGTACTGAAGGTGGTTCACTGAACCCTCTCAAAAGTCCTCTGAGGAAGTTGTCATGGTACATTACAATTCCTCCTCTGATCCAGTCTTGCTCTGCACAGCAGAAAAATTGTTGCATTGTTTTCCAGCATGTGGCATTTCTCTGGGGTAGGGAAAAAAAGAAAAAACAAAAACTAACCAATTAAAAAAAAAATCACTATTAAGTGGGAAAAATGCCCTTTTGGTTCCTATAAGTTACAGAACAGATGATACAAAAGGAGGCTCTTTCTGATCTCAAGGAGTTGGAATTGGAAGTAGTTTTGCAAGATTTTATGCAGTGACATGCAGCTAAATTGCTCTTTTTCCTCCATTAATTATCATTTACTACTTGCATCTAAAAATCAATCACATTCTCAAGGGCTACAGGTTGGTTATAATGCCATAATTTCCTGCAAAAGTTGAAAAGGTGTTACCTCTGAGGAAGTGCTCTCAAAGAAAGCCAGCAGGTATCAGAAGGATAACAGCAAATTGGATATATGGTTACTCTCATGCCACAATTTAGTTTATATGTTAGTAAGCTTTGCAAACCAGATGTGATGTCCATGTAAGAAGATGAACCATTAAACATGGGAGGAAGCAGTGCTGACATACAGTGAAGGGTTATTGACCAGAAAGAGAACATCAGTCAGAGCTGGCAGCAAGGAATAGGAAAACCTTTAGTTGCAATACATTCTTTTAAGGCTGTTGGAGATGTGGAAAGCTAGATTAGAAAGGTAATGAACAATTCAACTTTAAGGAAACTATAAAACTGTAAATCTTAAACCTAATTTAGTTGCTGCTCTGGTGAAAGCGTATTCCTTGGGCTTAGTAACTCCCATACAATTCACTGTCCCTTTAAAACCAAACCAATTATTTGTTTTACACAAGCTGTTAAAAATAAATCACAGCTTTTACAGCAGTAACTGTACTCCCAGAATCACCTGCTAGATTTGTCACCCAATTTTAACATTTTTCACTAAAAGTGTTTACAATGACTGCAATAACCTGCTGTAATTGCTACCAACTGTAAGCACATTAAGGTATTTCCATCTGTCTCTATCACTGGAGAAAAATCTTTACAATATTGGGTTGGAGAGACCTTGGTACTAGAACAGGGGCAAGTGTATCCAGACCATGCCAGGCAGGCAGTACTGTAGGAACAGAGAATGTGGATGAAGCTGTGATAGATATAATATCAGAAGATAAGATGCTGCTCTGCTAAGAGGCTAAACAATCATCTAATGCAAAATTTATTTTTTTTTCCCCAGTCAATAATCAAAAATTTTGTAGAAAGAAGGTCCATGACCTTCACAAGGTTTTTTCTTCCCATGCTTCTCTGCCTGCATTGTGGAAAAGTTTTCTTCAGATTTAACCATGTTTCCCCTGCTGGAAATGAAATGAAATGAAAGAATTTCATATGGAGCATGAGGGAAAGTGAACTGGGAAAGTGGACTATAAGCACCATTAGCAAATAGCTGATCACAGTTCTTTCTAATACCAACTTGTCTGCTCTTCCTTTCTATGAGCAACATGCAGAGGCAAAAACATCCCAACCCAAACAGTCTAGGACTTACACAAATAACAAGGGAAAACTCAGCTTGAAGAAAACAGGAACGATTTTTTAAAAATCTATCTTTGTATTATGTTCCACAGCTAGCAACTTAATAATGTTACTAACACCACCAAATTCTCACAGTGTAAAGTGCTTTTCAAAGACAACTAAAATACTTGAAAGTGTGGCTTTTGAAAAAAAAACCAAAAAAAGAGTTTAAAGAAACCAAGGAGACATTATTTACATGGTTAGCATTTAAGAAAATAACAAAAACTACTCTTGCTTTTATGGACAACAGTAATATATACAGTCCAAAACATCACGAATGTCCTGTAAGTGATGATGATGATAGCCTCACTAACATGACAAATAAGAGGCATTTAGTTTTAATGGCTTGCATATATTTTTTTTCCTAACAAGAGCAGCACACTGTGGAAAATGCATTTCAATTTTCAGTGCTTGAAAGCAACTTCACATGTTATTATTCTACATTAGCTCCACTTGTTGATTTGTTGAATAAAGACCTATTGGCCAGATGCAAATGCTCCTTTCTAATCCTGATCTATGCTGTAGAAAAGCCATGGGTATGTCATTCCCCAAGAATGAGTCAGGAGAGTCCTTCTATAATGTGTGGTGTAAACATAAACTAGGTGCATTAGTTATCTGCAAGAGGTTCTTGCTTACTTGTAAGAGCACTGAATTGCACAACCCCCCCAAGAAAACAAGCTGGTGTGTAAATAGTAGCCCTATCAGAGGTATAGACTTTCCCAGTTAAAAGGTGCTGGCTCTGTATTTTGCAGTGCTCTTTAACCTTGATCGGTCACTTGTGACTAGTATAAAGAAGTCAACAGGTACCAAAGGGTACCTCTGAAGCCAGGTCTACAAACCCATCCTTCTCTAAAGCTACCACGTAGCTAGAAAGTTAATGAACCCACTTGAAGAAGAGAGATTCTCAGATACTTTCTCCATGCCTATTCAGTTCTTCTCAAAATGCTTCACAGATTCATCCCTGCCATCTTTACAGTTTTACAAGTGAGCAGAAAGAAGCAGCTAAACATAGAGGAGGTCAGCCTAAGTGAGCCAGCACCTGTGACTGATGTTAGAATGACCATTGAGACTAATCCTGACTAACCGGGGGGCCACCAGGCCCCCCGGCCTTTTTGTCCCCTTCACCACTCACCCATTGTGCACCACAGGTACTCACCAGTGATGATGAGAGGAGGATCCTCTGCCCAGTTGGGCAAACTTAGGGTTTCTGCTTTTCCTGGGGCCCATTATAAAGGAGAGTGGGCAGAGAGGGCAAAGTGGTCACACCTGGGGTGGGAGGAGACTCCAAAAGAATACAGGTGCTCTGAGTTTAGGGGAAAAAAGGGAAAATGTGGGGAGGG
>VWZE01024160.1:16798-32556 GCA_013396675.1 Eubucco bourcierii | reverse complement strand
TTGTGCCTGGCCCTCGGGGTTTTAGGGCTTCCAGATTTTACTTTAAATCAATATTTTTAAGGACACTCCCATTTTTAAGGTTTCCAAATTTTTTTAAGAGCTCACATTTTTAAGGTTTCATTTTTTGGGAGGCTCTAATTATTAACATTTCCAAATTTTTTAGAGCTAAATTTTATTTTTATATTTCTAACTTTAAGAGATCAAATTTTAAGGCTTCCAAATTTTTGAAGAGCTCCAATTTTTAAGGTTTCTAACTTTTTTTTTTTTTTTTAGAGCTCAAATTTTTAAGACTGTTGGTCTGGTGAGGAGCAGGATGAGGGACCTGTACTAGTGGGAGGTGTCCCTGCCTATGGTAGGGGGTTGGAACTAGATGATCCTTGAAGTCCTTTCCAACTTTACCATCCTGTGATTCTATGAACTGGAATTGTTCAACCTGGAGGAAAGGAGCCTGGGGGGAGACCTTCTGGCAACCTGAAAAGAGGTTGGAGTGAGGTGGGTGTTGGTCTCTCCTTCCAAGGAACAAGTGATAGGACAAGAGAAAAAGGCTTCAAGTTGCACAAGGGGAGGTTTAGGTTGGACATGAGTAATTTCTCCCCCCAAAGGGTTGTCAATGCCTGGAACAGGCTCTCCCAGAGCAGTGGTGGAATCCCCAACCCCGTAGAGGTTTCAAAGCCCTGGAGATGTGGTGTTGAGGGTCACAGCTTAGTGGTGACCTGACAGGGCTGGGTTAAGGGTTGCACTTAAGGGTCTTTTCTGACCAAAACAGTTTTATGCTAGCATGGTGCTTGGGGCAGGAGTGGCACAGCCAGGCTTAGTGGTGCTGAGTGAGCGTCTGAGGGTGCTGCTGCAGCTCAAGGTACTTGTGCTTGAGGTCTCTGAGGGGAGACCTCAAGTGCAGCCTCACTTTTCCCCAGGGCCACTGGTGCTTCTCTGGTGGGTCTGTGGAGCAGGGCAAGGCTATCCCTACTGCAGGTGGCTGTGCTTCCCAGGGATCACCTGCAAACCTCAGCTTGTCCCACGCTAGAGGATGTTCAGAATGGTGATGCTGCGAAGTGCACTGTGGTGGCCCCCCTTCCTGACCGGCAGAGAGGAGGCCTCTTGGAAAGGGATGTGTGTCCCATTACAGTGTCCTGCCTTCCTACAAAGCTTCCTGGAGCACCTGGAACTGCCAGCCTTGCTCTGGTTTTGATCTTGATGTGACCTCAAGACATGGAATAAACTCATGCCATATTCCCCAACAGATAAAATATGCCCACACTGAGGGAGGGACCACTCTAATTACAACCAGGAGCTTGGTGGTGGCTTCCAAGTCATGTAGAGTGTGGGCTGGATCCCACATGTGGGCATGGATAACCACCATCAGGTGTAGGCAGCTCCAGGGTGTGGAGACATAAGGAAGAAAATGGGGAACGTGGTCCTTGTGTTCAGTGCAGGAGTGGTGCATCTGTAGCCTGAGGCTTTGAGGGGACCTGATAGTAGCCTTCCGGTATCTGAAGGGGGCCTACAGGAAGGCTGGGGAAGGATTATTGACAAGGTCCTGCAATGACAGGACAAGGGGCAATGGGTTTGAACTGGCAGAGGGGAGATTTAGACTGGATGTTAGGAGGAAGTTCTTTACAGTGAGGGTGGTGAGGCACTGGCACAGGTTGCCCAGGGAGGTTGTGGCTGCTCCCTCCCTGGAGGTATTGAAGGCCAGGTTGGATGAGGCCTTGAGTGAGCTGTACTAGTGGGAGGTGTCCCTGCCTATGGCAGGGGGTTGGAACTAGATGATCCTTGAGGTCCCTTCCAACCTTACCATTCTGTGATGCCAGGGGGCTGGCTTGTGGTGGGGCACCAAGAGATGGTGCAGCTCATTATGTGATGGTCACTGTCAGCTGAGTAGTGGTGCTGGATGGTCTGATTCAAGCCTGTGAAAGGAAGGCACTGAAGATGGTGGGACCCTGGTCCAGGTTGCCCAGAGAGGTGGGAAATGTCCCATCCCTGGTGAGATTGTTTGAGGGTGCTGAGCAACCTGCTCTAGTTGGGGATGTCCCTGTTGACTTGCAGAGTGGTTGGAGCAGACAAGCTTGAAAATTTGCCTCCCACCCAAACCAGGCAGTTTCATAGCTGCTGAGGACTGGTGCAGACCATGGTCAGACGAGGAAGCCAAGGGCCCCAGCACCTTGGCAGCAGCAGGTTGACATAGCTGTGCCAGCTTTGCCCCAGCACCAACATCCATGCTGGCAGCTGCTGCCTCCAGCCACGCCTGAAGGTCAACAGGGAGAGGCTTTTTCACTCCCCCCTCCCCTTTGCTGTGAGTACAAATTTCCCTCTGACAGCAGGGGCTGGCTGCTGGAGAGACATCCCACAGCAGCCACAGCATGCTGCTGGCAGATGCCAGCAGGGAAAGAAAGTGTGAGGGATGGAGGGCAGCAGGAGGAGAGGCCAGGAACTGGGAAAGGAGGCTTCTGGTGGGGGTGGGAAAGGGACTTGTGCAACAGCCAGCCTTTAATTAAGGGTCTTGAAAGCGTTTTCCCAGCTGGTTAACATTGCCTGGCCATATTGGAGTGGTTTAGAAGCAATTCTCTCTGGGAATGATTCCCTTCCTGTTGGCCCTGTGTGAGGGTGATGGGTCCCCACCCCACTGCTCCCAGTCCTCCATGCCTTCTGAAAACTGGGACCATGCCTGGGTGGAGAGGATGGGGACCTCTCTGCACTTGTAGAGGAGTGAGGCAGGGAAGAAACCTTAAAGAAGTATCTTTAATGCAGCTTCTACAGGACCCAGAGTGGTTGGTGTGGGAAGTGTGCTGGTGGCATGATTGGGTGCTGGGACCAGACACTGTGGTCTTGACCCCAGCACACATGAATTGGGTTTGAGAGTGCCAGGTCAGCCCTGGGGTGGCTGCAGGTGCCAGGAGGCCAGGACTGGGCCTGGAGCTGGGTTGTGGGAAGGTCTGTGGACTGATGCAAGAGGCCAAAACTATACCTGAAGTGTTCATCAAAGCAGGCATAGTGAGGGTAGGAGATTGTCTCAGCTGAGGAAGGCAAACCCTGCTGCTCCATGCTGTACCTGTGGCTTCACTGATGCTTCTTGTATTGCCTGTACAAAAACACAAACCCATCTGGAGCAACCTTCATGTGCGTGCAGCTAAGTTGGGTGTGTGGAGCTGCTTCACACCCAGCCAAGGGTGGGACCTTCCTCCAAAAATGTTTGCTCCTCCTTAGGTTCTTTTTTTTGTGCCTGGCTGCTTTTGGTTTGATGCTCAGATTGCCACAGGATACATCTGCTTCCTCTGCTCATCGTACCAAGGTTGACTTTGCATGTCTCTGCCCCTCACATCTCAGTCCTGGATGGACCTGAAATGCCTTTAAGTCTGTCTTCACCGCAGGTTTTACCTAGGGTCCAGTCACACAACCCAAAGTTTAAAGTCCAACCTGTGAGGTCTCTGCTGTGATTTTGCTTGAGTTGCACCAAGAGGGTATCCTGGGGTCCACCTGCAAGGTGGGGACAGGTTCTGCTTTGCATGTAAATTTGGTGCAGTCACCACCCCCGGAGGTGTTCAAGAAATGTGTGCATGGTTCGATGGCCATGGTTGGGTTGGTGGTTTGACTCTGTGGTCCTAGAGATCTCCTCCAACCAAAGCAATTCTATGATTAGGTTTAAGTTTGTGGTAGCAGTGGGTAGGGGTTGCTGGGGAATGTTGGGGCGAGGGTACTGTGGTGTTCCTTCTCACCAAGGCCAGATGATGATGCATTTGTAGGTGGAGGTGATTCCCTCAGCTCCCCATGGGCTGGGCTTTCCCAGTGTTTGCAGGCTCAACGGAAATCTGTGGGTGCCAAACCCTGCTGTGGAGCATGCTGTGTGCAAAGCTGTCTGTGTTTAAAAGCCAGTTCTGTGTTTCTCCAACCCTAACCCTCTCTCTAGAAATGAGTGCAAGCTGACAGTTGTCCCCTGTCTGGGATTTTTTTTTTTTTCCCCCCCTCTCCTTCTGCTGAGGTTTCAGCCAGAAGCTGCTTTTGCAGAGGAGGAGGTGACGTAAAACTGGTTGTGAGAGGGCTGGGGGTGTTGTGCTCAAAGGGAAAAACATCTGATGCTGGAGCAGACAGCATCACTGCAGCCTGCTCTCCTGGTCCCTCCAAACCTGGGGCTGAATGGTGGGACAACTGAGCACCATCCTCCTCCTCTTCCTCTCTGCATCCTGCCCTCACTGCAGTGCTCCCAGCTTAAGCTTCCCCATCCTGTCAACTCCACTGACATGGTTGGTGTTGGGGGTCCCTCTACTTCTATAGCACTTCTGTCTCTGGAGAAAAATACCAATGACAGGTAAAAGGCAACTCTAACAGTGTCATTATAGAGAGGGCTGGAGGGGAAGTGCAGGAAGGAAAAGTTTCCTGCTCAGTTTTCAACCCTACCTCAGTTAACCAAGAAAAAGGTCCCTTCTGGAGACTGGGACTAATGGCACAGCCAAGGCTCCTAAGCATGGAGCTGTGGCTGCTACACACAAAAGTGGTGGGAAAAACACCCACCTAAATCAGTGTTTTGGCTGCCACCCACAGAAGTGGTGGGGAAAAAAAACACCAAAATCAATGCCTGGTTGATCATAGGACCATGGAATTGTTCCAGGTGCAAAACACCCTTAAGATCATTGAGTGCAACCTTCACAACACCACCACGGCCACTAAAACCCTGTCCCCAAAGTGCCATGGCCACACATTTCTTGATATGTTTTGATGTGTGCTCAGGCAGGGAGAGGACAGGCTCATCCAAGGCTGGCAGAGCAGAGGCTTCTACTGCCTTTAGGGCAGGTTTGGGGGTTATTTAGACCAGTCTGAGCTAAAGGCCGGTCATGTTGCCTAGGGAGGTAGTTGAGATACCTATGAAGCTGTTCAAGGTGATGCTGGGCAAGGCTGTGAACAAGCTGCTCGAGTGGAGGATGTCCCTGCCGCCTGCAGGGGGTGGGGTGGGCTGGATGCCCTTTGGAGATCCCTTCCAGCCCAAGCCATTCCACGATTCTGTGTATCTGCTTGTGATCCCGGTGCAGCACGGTGCCTGTTGGGGGAGCAGGGTGGTGCACAAGCAGGCAGCTAAATGCAGGCAGAGACCCAAGTGCTGCCCAGAAAACGTTCCAAGTCCGGAGAGGCTTTGCAATAATTTCCACATTCCGTAATTTTTCTCAAGAGGGGAAGAGAGGCAAGCCTGAAATAATTACCCACACAGGCAGTCATGGAAATGTTCTTTGCTGAGAGCACTGATCACTTACTGTATTTAACAAGACAAGTTTGGCTCTCGGCACATAGGAGCAAGCAATGATTAAAGCTCTTGTTTGCAGGATCCGTGAGCCAAAGCACAAAAGTCTGCTGCTAGATCCAAGTCTGAACTTGGCAACCAGCTCTGACCTGGGGAGTGGGCCAAGGTGAAGTGGTTCCACTCCATATCTGTGAGGTTTAGGTAACTGGGGAGTGGGTGCAGTGGGTGCTGGTTCCTTCACTCTATTGGTGCTGGGTGTGTGGGGGTATCTCTAGCAGCAGGGACTGGTGCCTTCAACCCTGGAAGTGAGTTGGGGTATTTCAAAGAAGATGGAAGATGTTGCAGCTCCTTGAGGCTATGAAAGGTTCCTTGGTGGTGGAAAGGTCCTGAGCTTGAGGGTAGCTTGGGAAAAGCAGCGTGGCCTAGTGGGAGATGTCCCTGCCTAAGGCAGGAGGGTTGGAACTAGATGATCTTTAAGATCTCTTTCAACCCAAACCATTCTGAGTCTACTAAATGGGGGCAGCAGGTGTCTGCCGCTGTCTCTCTCTGTGCTTGGGAGCAAGAGTTGATTTGAGCAAGACTGGGAAGGCAAAAGGCAGTGGTGGAAAGCAGTGGGCTTGCCTGGAGGCAGGCTGACTTGATGTTTAATACAGCCCAAGCAGCACACTTTGGTCTTTGAAGTGTCCCAGACTCTGCTCACCCTCTTTGGGGCTGCAGCCAGCTAAATTGGAAAGGCCTTTCAGGGTATCATGCTCACCCCAAGGTGGAAACCAGCAGAGCTGATGAAAGCAGCCTTTTGTGCTGGGCTTTGTACCACTCTGCTTTGGGAACACTGCCCTGAGATGAACTGGGACAGGCAAGGCCAGAGCTCACTCTGCCACTGGGAGGTGTTGCTGCAACAGCCCCACTGCTGCTGATGTGCATCAGAGTGGGGAGATGCTGCAGCATGGTGCATAGCCTTGGTGTTAGCAGGGCATGTGGGGGTGCTGCAGCTGTCACCCAGGCAGGCAGCATAAGAAGACCTGAACATAAACTCCACTTCTGATCTGCAGGCTTGCACAACTGCACTGCTTCCCTGTAACCTGCTTCAGTGCTTGGTCAGAGACCTTCTCCAAAACTGGCTTCATGGCTGAGTCATGAGTTTGGTGCAAGTTTATCTCCTCTGAAGCAATTTGTTTGTTTATTTTCCAGCAAAGCCAAGAATTGCCTGTGAGTGCCTGGTGGGACAGTCCCATGTGCATGATGTGGTGCTGAGGGTCTCTTAAATCCAGGCTGTTTATGATGTATGGTGTCCTGTGGTGATGGGCAGCCACGTGAAACCCAGAGCAGTGTCTCCTGCAGCACATTCCCTTCTCGGGGCCTTTATTTTACCCTGAGACTCTTAAGACTGCCAACAAAGCAGGACGTGGAGGTCAGTGGTTCAGTGTCTTGGTGTGAGCATCCTGTGCTGTCAGTGTTGGGTGTCACATCAGGGTTTTGCACTGAGAGCAGTAGTGGGATGAGCTCTGCTCAACATAGACAGCTCCAGCAGTGCTGCTGGTAGTAGGAGCTGGGCATGAATTTGAGCCTAAGACTGGCTTCTTGCTGCCATAAATCAACCTCGTTTGGTTCAGCTGCATGTTTGAGACCGGGTCAAGATCTGGTTCAGATCTGCCTCTTCTGCTTGTTAAGCTCCTGTCCTTGAGGATGATGTTGGGTTACCTTTGAGCTAAGATAAATGAGTCCCAGTGTAGCAACACTAAATCTATCCAGCCTTGTGCTTGGCTTTCCCAGGTCTGTCTCCTTGCTGCAGAACAGGGAAAGCTTCCAGGGAAATACTTGGGACAGCTGAGAAATGCAGCTCTGTGTGGACAGTGCGAGGCAGAGTCCCCTGTTTTCCCCTGGAAAAAGTGCAAGAATTCAGACACTGCATAAATTCCATGCACATTAACTATGCTAATCAAACAACTGCTCGTGCACAGGGCTGTGCTGCCTCCCTCTTTCACCCAAACATGGGCAAATCAACCTTGAAAAGAAAAAACAAACTGCAGAGAACCTTTCCTTGCTAGCAGTGGCCTCCTTGTCCTGGGGTGTGTGGTGCTGAGGGTGCTGTGGGGATCCAGCTCCTGGTGTGGCTGCATGTCCCTTAGGTGTCCCCACCTCAGTTCTGATCAGAGAGTCACCTGGTTGGAAAAGACCTTGGGAATATTGAGTCCAACCATAACCTACCATCTCCCTGCACACAACTGTTAGGCTACATCCTCAGTACCTCATCCAAACATCTTTTTAAACCCCTCCAGAGATGCTAACTCCACCACTGCACTGGGCAGTCTGGTCCAGTGCCCAATAATCCTTTCAGTGAAGAAATGTTTTCTGATATCCAATATAAACTCCCCTGGTGCAACTTGAGGCCATAACACAGATGCAGTTGAGCAACTGCTTTTTGTCTCTGCTCTTCTGGTGTTAACTGGGAGCATCCTGTGGTGAGCACAGGGCTGCAGTCCACGTCCTCAGGGATGTCCTCACAGCATTGGCCAGCCTGGCTGGGAGCCTTGTGCCAACACAAGGCACAGCTGCCACTGGGACCCACTTGGGAGCTAAACTATCTCTCTTGATTTTGTTTTGGATGAGAAAGAGCATTTCAGCAGCAGCTCTGTCAGCCCTGGCAGGGATGTGTGCTAGGCCCTGGCAGATGGGCAGCCTTTGGCTGTACCCTCTGATCCTCTGCTTGCTAGGATGAGTTGTGCTTGCTGGAATTATTTATTGCCTTGATCAATAAATACTATAGGCAGCAGGCTGTAATTCATGAGCACAACGCCCTACACGTGCCTGCTGCCATATTTCAAGAGCATAAATAACACTGGGGCATCAGCAGAAATTAAAACCAAACACACATAACTTGGAATGATTTACACTTAGATTTTTTTTTTTTTTTTCTCCAGCACTATGGGGAGGGAAGGAATGAAACAACAGCCTCAGATAATGCTCCTGGGCTGTGCCCCTAACCTAAGTGAGCCTTTCCTGGGGTGCTAGGTCAGTTACCCATGGTTCTGGCTTTGCTCCTGCCACCAGCTGAGATGATATGGAGCCATAGGATTAGAATGATAGAGTTGTTTCACTTGGAAAAGGCCTCAAAGGTCATCAAATCCAATCTTCAACCCAACATCACCATGGCCATGAAACCATGTCCCAGAGAGCCATGGCCACAGGTTTCTCCAATGCCTTCAGGGATGGTGACTCCACCACCTCCCTGGGCAGCCTCTTCCAATCCCTGACCACTCTTGCAGCAAAGAAATTGTTCCTTATCTCCAGCCTAACTCTCCCCTGGCACAACTTCAGACCATTTCTTCTCTTTCTATCACCTGATACTAGAGAGAAGAGATCAGCCCCAACCTCATTCCAACATCTTTTTAGGTAGTTGTAGAGAGCAATGAGGTCTCCTCTCAGCCTCCTTTTCTCCAGGCTGAACAACCCCAGTTCCCTCAGCTGCTCTTCTCCAGCCCCTGCTGACGGCTTTCCCACCAGCATGACCAAGCCACCTGCTTTGCCCATGTCCCCTTGCATGTAGGGGGCACAGTCCCAGGCCAGCTCTGCCATGCACAACTCAAGAGCCAGTTTTGCACATCCCACCTGCCATCAGCTGGTCCCAGCAGTGGCACGCTGGTATCCGCTCTGCTAATGAGCACAAAACCCAGCAGCCTGGGCTACAGTTGCTGGGTTGTTTGGGTTTTCCTCTTCAAAATGCAACCTAGATGTAATGCTATAAAAGCAAATTACTAAACAGAGGGGTTAGTCAGGCAGCCCCCTGAGTGCCTGGCTCTTCTGGTAGCGTTTAAGCCTTTTCCCCTACACCGGTGACGCAGGCGTCGCTCATAAATCAGCAGAGGTAGGAGCACATTTGCTGCCTCCTCTTTGAAGAGGCGTCAGATCTCTGAACAGAGGCTTCTTGCTGGGTGATCCTTCAGGGCTGGTTCTCATTTCCTTGTAGGAGGTGGGTCTGGAGCCCATTCTGTGCAATTTTAGGGGGGAGGGAAGCAGATGACTTTGCTTTGTTGACCCAAAGTAAAAAGGAAAGAAGGCTTGACACCACCAGCGCTGCGCACCATTAACGTCCCACTGACACAGTTATTTACCAGGAGGATCCACAAATTGGTTTGGCAGCAACCACACATGGCAGGGTTGAGCCTGTGGGGATGCTGAAAGCCCCCATGCATGGCACCTGGGCTCAGTCTTAGCCTTGATTTGACTCTGATCCTGCCCAGGTGCTCAGCAGGGCTGAACCTGTCTGGGTGAAGCACACATTACTTCAGGTACTGCTGCAGCTTTTGCCCCTATGGTGTCCTTCCTGGTTTTGCCATATGTCCAGGTCCTATGATGAGGGTGATGGCACTGAGGGCTGTGCTGGAGAGCAGCTGCTGGTGGTGAGAGGTGTGAGGTGGCCACACTCCCATCAACTGCTGCCAGTCCTTGCTGGCAGCTTTGTCTTCTAAGCACTCTCCTTGGCCTTCAGAGGTCTTTGCAAACCATCAGCTCCTCTTATGGATATTTGCCAGTCATTACATGTGTGGCCCCTTGGAAGAGGGGATGGTGAAAGAGGGAGACAGCACAGGATGCATATGGGACCCTGGCTGGGCAGCTGCTACTCTCTGCTGTGGGGTCCATGTGTTGCTGGGAGGCTTGAACAGGGTCCCTACAGTGCCTGGGGAGTTCTTGTGCCTGGTGCAGCTGGCAGTGGGGTCGATGAGGGCCTTGTGTCATGTCTCTGCTGAAGGTGGGGGGGGTTTGTTGTGATCACTGCTGCCAGTGCTCAGGAAGGTCCTCTGGGTGCATCCAACCTTTGGCTGCAGTAATGCCAGTGAGGAGGGAGGTTTCCTGTTCAGCTCTGCCCAGTTTTGTCTGTCTTGGAACAAGAGTGTTGATGCAAAGCTTGCATGATGGCACAAGGTACCCATCTCTGTACCCCACCACTCTTGTCCCCATCCCCCCCCTCTTTTCTGCATGTACATTCAGCAGGAAGGGCTATCGGATGTGTCTCTGCACCAGCTTAAGCTTCGTGTTGTGGCTATGTTTTCTGAAGAGAAGCGTAAGAGGCTTTTCCAGCTAGCTCTGGCAAGGTCAGGATGTGTTGGTTTATGAGAAGCTAGGCAATAAGGGTGGGCAACTTTTGGATGTACTCTAGGAGACACCATCACCTGGGAAGTGTTTGTGTGCTGCCCGGGGAGAGCACTGCTGGCCACATCCCTTTATCCCTAATGAGGAGAAGCTGGGGAGCTGCCTATCTGGGGTAAAATTGTGTGCAGCCTGGAAGAGCTTTTGGTGCCTGTGCTGCTCATTCTGGGAATGGGGAGGTTGGACTTTTTACAAAGCATGGAGTGCCAGGAGAAGGGTAGTGCCTTCGAGCTGGAAGAGGCTAGATTTACTTGGACGTTAGGAAGAAATTCTTCCCCGTGAGAGTGGTGAGGCACTGGGATAGGTTGCCCAGAGAAGTTGTGGAGGTTGGAAGTATTAAAAGCCAGGCTGGATGGAGACTTCAGCATCCTGGTCTAGCAGGAGGTGTCCCTGCCCATGGTGTGGGGGGCTTTGAGACTAGGTGATCTTTAAGGTCCCTTCCAACCCAAACTGTTCTATGAGCTACAATTTGATCTATAGGCAGGACTGCCACAATCATGCAGGCAAGCACTGCAGAAAGAAATCCCCTGGAAGAATTTTAAGGAATTTCTCTGGCAGGCTTTTTAGAGGTAATTGTAACACGAAGGTTGGGCTGGAACATTTCTGCCTTGCTGGGCCATTTCCACTGAGAAGCTGGCAGCAGGCGAGCTGCTGAGTGAGGAGTCGGCATTGCCATATGGAGCTCTGCTCTGGCTGCTTGCTGAAGGGGGGGAAAAAAAACCCTACAGGGCCAAGACTTGGCAGCCCTGCTCTGCAGAGACCACTTGTGTGAACAAATGTTACTCCTTGGTGTTACTTGGTGCTGCAGGATCTGGCCCACATTCAGAAGAAGTGCATCTTGGCCTGGGTTCAGCAAAGCACTCACAGATGTGCTCAGCGCGAGGCACAGCACCAGTCCCAGTGCCTCCCCGGCACAAGTTTTGTGCTTAAAGTCTTTGCTGGGTCTGCATTTTTATCTGGCTTGGCTTTTTGGATGTCCTTTGGCTTTCCTGGTGGAGGCAACTTCTGTGTTGGTAAAGCCTCAGCTCCTTACATGTCTCCATCAAGGATGGCTGAGGTAGGAGCCTAAAAAAGGGCTTTTTTTAATAGGGGATTTTATACAGAAGGTTGCAGTGAGGAGGTTGAAGCAGGTTGGCAGGGATAGGTCTTATTTCTGTGAAGAACTGGGAAGATAAAGAAATTAACTGAAATTGGAAGGCTGGACGTTTAAGAATCACTTCCAATCTCTGTAATTCTGTGACCTCTGGAGGTCATTTAGCCCAACCCTGCTTTCAGAGCAGGTTCACCTGGAGCAGGCTGCAGAGGACAGCCTCAGCACCACGGCCACTAAACCATCTCTCAAAGTGCCATGACCACACACATCTTGAACACCTCCAGGGATGGTGACTCCACCCCCTCCCCAGGAAGCCTGTTCCAATGCCTGGCCACTCTTGTACCATAAAACAATTTCCTAATCCCAAACCTAACCCTCCCCTGGTACAATTTCAGGGCATTTCCTCTCATTCTATCACCTGATCTAGAGAAAAGAGACCAACCCCTACCTTGCCCCAGCCTCCCTTCAGGCAGCTGTAGAGAGCAGTGAGGTCTCTCCTCAGCCTCCTTTTCTCCAGCCTGAACAACCCCAGTTCCCTCAGCTGCTCCTCCTCTCCAGTCCTGTTCTCCAGACCCCTCACCAGCTTTGTTTCCCTCCTCTGGACCTGCTCTAGCACCAAAATGCCCTTCTTGAACCCAATATTCAAGGCACAACCTCACCAGTGCAGAGTACAGGGGGACAATCACTTCCCATACAGCGATGAGATGAAGAAGCTGTGTGGTGCATGTAACAAATTCCTTGCTGTTGTTTTCAGTTGGGAAACACTTTGGAAAGGAATCAGGCTGGAAGGTAAATGCCATTGCTCACATCCCAGCTCAGTTCTCCACAGGCTCTCCTGCTGTCCCTCTTTGAAGCCACGAGGCACCAGACCCTGAGTTAGCAATGGCTGCTCCTCTCAACTGTAATCCAGCTGAACTGGCTGCAGCAGAGTTTTATCAGGGAGACACTTGGCCTCCAGTATTTGCAGCCACAAGTGCCAGTTTCCCTGGTGACTTCATAAATGGGTAGCTAAGTACATTAGGGAGCCACATGAGTCAGGACAGCTATCAGCCAACCAACTCCAGCAGAGGAAATGCTGATGTACAGCAAGACAAGAACGGATGCAAAGGAGTAGAAGGAACTCTTGTTAGATCTGAAGAGCTCTGCCAAGCCAGCCAATCTGGTTGTAGTTAGAGAGGTGCAAAGTACACAAAAGAAGGCTGTGATGGTTTATTCCAGGGATATCTATTTCTGGGACAGGCTGTTAGATGGACCTCTAGTGTTCATTTTCCTAAGGGAAAACCTCTTGATAACATCCTGTTTATTTAGAATCAAATTATCAAACTGGTTTGGGATGAAAGGGATCTTTAAAGCTTATCCAGTACAAACCCCTCCCCTCACCAGGGACATCTTCAAACAGAGCAGGTTGCATAGAGCTGCAAACTTGACCTGGAATGGTTCCAAGGAGGAGGCTTCTACCACCTCTGTGGGCAACCTCAGCCAGGGTCTCATCACCTTCATCATAAAATATTCCTTCCTTCTCTCTAGTCTAAATCTCCTTTTAGTTGAAGCCATTGCCACTTGTCCTGTCCCGACAGGCCCTGCTCAAAAGTCTGTCCCCAGCTTTCTTCTTGACCCCTTTAAGTCCTGAAAGACCACCAGAAGGTCTCCCTGGAGCCTTCCCTTCCCCAGGCTGCACGCTCCCCTCTGCTCTGAGGGCAGGCTGAGAGAAGAGAGTTGATTTCTTCAGAAGCAGTGACTGCACTTCAGTCAGGTTTTGATCAGCTCTCTTTGCACCCTGAATGGGCTTCGGGAGGAGGTTTTGTTTTTTCCAAAGGATCAAACCAACAAACGTCAGTGTTGGTCTGCAGGAATTTTCTAACGAGCTGGCTGACAGGCAGGCGGCTGCACCATGGAAACCTTGACACATGATTACCTAGGATGGGGCTGGATGTGCTCCTGGCCCTCGGAGGCAATGGGAGGTTTGCCACCACCGTGCCGGGGCCAAGCGCTCAGCCAGGAGATCAAAGGTGTATTTTTGTTGGAAAGTTTAGCTTGGACAAGGCGTTTGGATTTCACTGGTGTGCTCTGCTCACTGAATTCTGTGGTGGGGGAAGAAAAAAAAAAGTTATGTACTCTGAGATCCCAGTTTTCTGTTGCAGCCATCCCCACATGTCTCTGAGAATTACATCCCAAATTTTCCTCCTTCTATGAGCCGCTCAGGCAGGGATTGAACTTTAGCCTGGGTTGGAAAGTGGAGTAACTGAAGGTTGGATGAATTTGCCTCAGTGTTGTTGTTGGAAAATGCACATCCCGTGTGTCCTGCTTGGTATTGTTGTGTATCATCTGCCTCAAACTGAAATCCAGATATATTGTATTTGGGTTTGGTTTCAGTGACTCGAATAGCTGAAAATATTTGGCAGCCAACTGATGTTAAAGATCTTCTTTCTTTTTAATTTCTGAAACATTCTTCTGCAGTGTCAGGGAGCTGTCACTAAAACTATTTTTAATTCTTGCCTTTTTTTTTTTTTCCCTTATTTTCTTTCAATCCATGATGTTTTGTTGGAAAATATTCATCACTTGTTTGCTCAGAGAGGGAGGAGGAAATTCTGGTCTTGGGGAAAGTGATGAAAATCCAAGTGATTTCTCTGACTTCACTTAAATTGTTTTGGAATCATGGGCAGGAGTAGTTATTTCCTACAACATGAATGCTCTCACATCTTTTGGAGGCTCTAAAAAGAAGCACTTTCCACTTTTAGCAGGTCTAGGAGGGTTCTCCTCCTCCTCTACTGTGCCCTGGTGAGACCACACCTGGAGTACCGTGTCCAGTTTTGGGCTCCCCAACTGAAGTGAGACAGGGATCTGATGGAGAATCATGGAATCATAGAATCAACCAGGTTGGAAGAGACCTCCAAGCTTATCCAGCCCAACCTACCACCCAGCCCTAGCCAATCAACCAGACCATGGCACTAAGTGCCCCATCCAGGCTTGTCTTGAACACCTCCAGGGATGGTGACTCCTCCACCTCCCAGGGCAACACATTCCAATGCAAATCACTCTCTCTGGTAAGAACTTCCTCCTGATATCCAGCCTAGACCTCCCCTGGCACAACTTGAGACTGTGTCCCCTCCTGTTGCTGGTTACCTGACCTCCACTTGGCTACAACCTCCTTTCAGGTAGTTGTAGCCAGCAATGAGGTCTGCCCTGAACCTACTCTTCTGCAGACTGCACACCCCCAGCTCCCTCAGCCTCTCCTCACAGGGCTGTGCTCCAGGCCCCTCNCCCCAGGTCCCTTTCTGCCTGGCTGCTCTCCAGTCACTCTGTCCCAGCCTGTAGCACTGCTTGGAGTTGTTGTGGCCAAAGTGTAGAACTCTGCACTTAGCCTTGTTAAATCTCATCCCATTGGCCTCTGCCCACACATCCAACCTGTCCAGGTCACTCTGGAGAGCTCTCTTACCCTCCAACAGATCCACACCTGCTCCTAACTTGGTGTCATCTGCAAAGTTACTGATGCTGGACTCAATCCCCTGGTCCAGATCATCAATAAAGACATTGAACAGAGAGAATCCAAGGGGGAGCTATGAGGCTGATGAATGGACTTGAGCGTCTCTGCTATGAGGACTGAGGGACCTGGGGCAGTTTAATGTGGAGAAGAGAAGGCTGACAGGGGATCTGATCAACGTCCATAAATATCTGAGGGGTGGGTGTCAAGATGAAGGTGCCAGGCTATTTTTGGTAGTACCTAGTGATAGGACAAGGAACAATGTGTACAAACTGGAACACAGGAGGTTCAAACTCATCACAAGGAGACAATTCTTTATGGTGAGGGAAACAGCACTGGAGCAGGCTGCCTAGAGAGATTGTGGAGTCTCCTTCTTGGGAGACTTTCAAAACCCATTGGATGCATTCCTCTGTGACCTGTCCTAGGTGATCATGCATTGGCACAGGGGTTGGATTTGATCTCTGGAGGCCTCCCTCCAAACCCTACCATTCTGTGATTCTATAGTTTCAGGCAAGCTGAACAGCAGGCTCAAGGGCTTTAAAATGTTGGGTGGATTGAATCTCATCTTCAAAAGATCAGTGCAGAGTGTCAGTGTGTAGACTGACTCAGAAGGACTTGGGGCAGTGTTTCCAAGCAGTGAATTCCTCTATGATTGTCATTCTGACTTTGTACCATAAAAGACAGAGAAGGATTAGTTCTGGGATATGTTTATTCACAGACTTTTTGCTGGAGATATACCAACTATTCAGTGAGTATCCAGAAGGTCTTACATTTCAGTTTGGGGCTTGGTGGTTTTGGTGGTTTGTTTT
>VWZE01024160.1:0-16733 GCA_013396675.1 Eubucco bourcierii | reverse complement strand
GTTTTTTTTTTTTTTTTTTTGATGGTTTGGTTTGGGCTTTTTTGGTGGTTTGGGGTTTTGGTTTGGTTTTTTTTCCCTCCTTTTTTTTCCCCCCCAAAATTCTGTGACGGTCACCTGATGCGAGCTGATTTCAGCCCATGGGCTGGTGCCACTCTTCTGCTTTCCTCTTTGGCTTGTGCTGTTTGCCTGCCTTGCGTGACACTTCTGCTCCACCCTCGGCTGAATGGGATTAATTAGTGCTGAAATAGTTAAGAACTGAGCTTGCAGATGAAGAGCCATTCAAGCCTGGCCTTGGGGAGTGAGGGTGCTGCGTGGACCGCTGCAGAAATGCTGGGCTTGCTGTGCTCGGACCCTGCAGATGCCACACGCCCCCTGCCCACGGGGAAGGTTGGGTCTGGTTTGAAGCAGTTTCATGTGAAATCATCAGAGAGAACAGGGAGACTTTGTTGTCTTGAGAGCAGCTGTTGATTCAAAACACAGTCCTTCCTGGACAGCTGGGAGGAACAGCACTTATATGTCTTATGTAGCTTTACACATTGAAGAAAGCACTTTTCCCTTCCTTGCCAGCAACAGGGTTTTACTCATGCAGAAGAGAGCTGTTGATGTCCCCACCCAAGCTTCTTAGCCCTTGGTCCTGTTTGGTCATGCATGTTCAGTGTCTGAGCTGCCAAGCAAACACTGCTCATGTAGCTGCACCAGCACCAGGTCTGAACGTCTTTCCTGGGCTGAGGAAACTAGAACTAACACACATTGGGGGGAATCAGCCATGGCTCATTCTCATTTTAAAGAATCCCAGCATGGTGGTGATTGCAAGGGACCTCTGGGAATCTTCCAGTCCAACTGCCCTGCTAAAGAAGAGCACCCACAGCAGCTTGCCCAGCATCACTATGTCCACATAGGTCTGGAAGCTCTCCAGACAAGGAGACTCCACAACCTCTCTGGGCAGCCTGCTCCAGGGCTCCAGCACCCTCACAACAAACAAGTTTCTCATCCTGTTCAGGTGGAACTTCCTGGGTTTCAGTTTGTGCCTGTTACCCCTTGCCCTGTCACTGGGCACCGCTGACAAGAGTTTGGCTGCATCCCCTTGCCCCCCACCCTTTAGCTCTAACTGAACACTGATCAGATCCCCTCTGGGGCTGCTCTTCTCCAGGCTCAACAGCCCCAGAGGGCACTCAGGCCTTTTCCTCACAGAGCTGGTCCAGGCCCCTCAGCATCTTCATAACTTCCACTGGACTCTCTCCAACAGGTCTTTGTCTCTTGTGGACTGAGGAACCCAGTTGTTTGTGGTTTGTTTTGGTTTTTTTTAAACTAAAACTCTGGGCTGCTGTGTTATCCTGTGTTGCAGGAGCTTGTGGTGGTGCTCAGAAGAGAGGAAATCCCAGTGAAATAGAACCAGGACTATTCCAGTGCTGGGGACCAGGATGAGGGAGAAACAGTGTGAAGGAAGAGATGAACAGTGATCTGCTGCAGTGCTGAGAAGAAATTCAAATTCAATCTCCCTGAACACACTGAAGACCTGTTGGCTGCATCAGCACCTGCATTGCTTCTGCTGGCGGTGTCCATCACTACTCCATCAGCGCTTCGGATTCATGGCCAGTTCAGGTATCAGCCAAAGCTGCTGAATGGTGAATACCTTCAATAATTTGCTGCTTTTAATGCATTCAGTCAGGCCAATTACACAAAATTGCAGGTCTGCCCTTTTCATTTTACAGATTCTTTTTGTCCTGAGAAGGTATAAATATTCAATGAACCCACTCAGTAAACGCTGTGGGCAGAGCCAAATTTGGAGAGCAAATATTTTTGTATTAATTTCACTTTTGAAAATCCTTTTCAAGACGGTTTGGAAACGTCCCTGCAAAGTGTTGGATGAGGACTGGCTTCTCCTGTATGAAAACTGTACCTATCCTCACATAGCAAATTGCTAAACGACTTAACCAAATGCCATTTGCACTCCTTGACCATGCCAGGGAATGTCATTCAAATGAATCCATTCATGAAAGCTTAATTAGCAGGGACCGTGCAATTTGCAGCCCTTGTACGGTAAGTCTCTGCTGATCAGATTGGATCTGGCAGAGTGCTAAGTGCCGCTGAAGTGCTGGAGAGGGGAAAATCGCTCAGGCCTTGCAGGGATCAAGCCGGAGATCAGAAAAAAAACCCTTTGAATTGCTATTGCTGTCCTCCCGCAGGGGTTGGTGGTAAGGCTGGGGAGGGGAGCAGGTCCTGGTGTGGTGTATGGGCCTCAGGGTACTGCTTTTGGTCTTTTTCTTGCCTCTCTTTTTCCAACTCTCAAAAAGAAGATAAATATGCAAATGGAGATAATGGTGTAAATGATCAGAGGGCTGAAGCACTTATGCTATGAGGACAGACTGAGGGAGCTGGAGGTGTTCAGTCTGGAGAAGAGAAGGCTCCAGGGAGACTTCAAAGCAGCCTTTCAGTACCTGAAGGGGGCTGCAAGAAGGTTGCAGAGGGACTGTTTTTAAAGGCCTACAGTGATAGGATGAGGGCAATGGTTTGAAATGAGAGCAGAGCAGGTTTAGATTGGATGTGAGCAACAAGTTCTGCACCATGGGGGTGCTGGAACACTGCAACAGATTGTCCAGGGAGGTAATTAAAACTCCATCCTTGGAGCTACTCAAGGTAAGTCTGGACAAGGCTCTGAGCAATCTGATCAACCAGATCCCTGATGACTTCAGGAGGCTTGGATTAGATGACTTTTGGAGGTACCTTCCATCCCAAACCATCCTATCACTCCGTGATGCTGATTTCTTTTAGAGACCACTTTGAGGCCAGTTGAGGAGGAAACTTGAGTAAAACTGTTGAGTAACTTTTGTTTTTGCAGGCTCTCTTTGGTGTCTGTATTAAAAATTCCTAACTTGGAAATCAGTTGACATTGTAAATTAGTGGGAGGCATTCAGGTTAGACAGTTGATGATTATAAACACCAACAAAGATGTTGTTTGCTTACAGCAACCTCCAGGAGTCCAAATCCCTAACTGTCCCCTGTTGTGCCATGTGCTGTAGGAGTGACAGAACTGAGAGACAGGTAGGTCAATCGAAGTAATTCTGCCTCACTATCTGCACAGCAGAAACTCAGCATCTGATCACATCTTCAAGGGAAATAACTCTACCCTCATGTCTGCCTCCTTTGTGCCCCTGGCCAGATCATTGGTGCATCCCTTCACACTGGCCCTGATAACATCTATCTAGCAGCAGTTGTCCTGGGAAAGCAAAAAGCAGCTTCTTTTTTTTTTTTTTTTTCAAAAAGTAGGCACATTGAAAATGGGAGTGGAAATAAACCACAAAGCAAACCCAACCCGACCATTAGATGTCTACCAAAGCTTTGGAGACACACAACAGAATCCTTGTTCAGGTGGCTTTGAAAGAAGACAAAGCCTGCAGCCCTGGGCTGGGGGGACACTGGCAGTGTTAGGTTTCACCTGTCCTTTGTGCCTGTGGGAGAAAAAAAACAGCTCCATCTGGACAAAACCTAATGAAAGTGACCATGCTGGGCAGCAGCACAAGATCTCTGCTGCCTTCAGCAAAGCTTCATTTAAGTGCAGGTGCTTACGTTGCACCAAAAAACTTGCAGAGAGGCCAGACAAGCTCAACACCTGCAAGCCCATGGAGTGTGATCCAGCTTTTATCACACAGGGGTGAGCCCTGCAGATCTTGTTTCAGGTTTGTTTTTAAGCCTGGTATATCTTGCAATCATGATAAGAATGAGACCTGTACCACTTCCAGCCAGTGTAGTATGATTTCTCCTTCCAGTTTGATTGGGATCCCACCACCATATTTCATTACCTTCTGCTTGCTTAAAGCAACAGAACTAACAAAAAACCCAAAGCCAAACCCAAAACTCCATTTACCAGAGACTTCAAACCTACAGAACAAAGTTAAATCCTACTGTATAAAAAGGTCACCTCAAAAAGCCAACCCACCCAGGCTGTCAGTTCTCTGGCATGCTGTTTGTCAGCAGCACAGTGTAATTACTGTGGACTTTAGTGGGACAATAAATATGAGAGCACAGGTGGTATCCATTTTCAGCTGCTTCATCAGAGAAATGAGAGATCTTGTAAGAGAATCAACACAGAATTTGTCAGGATACACTAAAATCTTCAATAGGCGTGACCCTGAGGTCATAACATTGCTCATCAGGGGTAAAATCAGTATCAATTTTATTATTTATTATTTGTGTCTCATACAAAAGGGGTAAAATGGCTCAATTTGGTCTCCCACAGAGCCTGAAAACCCAGGAGTGCTGTGATCAAATCACTACAAATAATATCTTAAACCATCAATTTCAATTTATCAAATACAGGCTGCAAAGGCTTCTCATTAGTAATAAAGAGAAAAATAATAATAAAAGAACTATGGAATGGCTCCTCCAAAGCTTTCTGAGGTTTGTTTTGTCTCACTGGGTTGTTGTAGGTTTATAAGTGTAGCAGAATAAGCCTGGCTCTTGATTATTGGGCTGGCAGCTTTAAGTTTAAGGACCTGAAGCTTATCGGTGATCCTTCTGAATGCATTTGGTTAAGAGAAAAATCTGCTATGGTTTGCTGTTGAGTAGCACTGCAATAAAATACAAAAAACTTTGTTAGCAAATAGGTGGTTCAAATCACGATTGAGGTGGAAAACCTTGAGTGTGTTGGGATGGAGTTGTAATAGTGGAGGGCTTGGGTAAAACCCCCCAGAGCAGAGGACTCATAAGATAAAACTTGAGCTCTGAACCCTTAGCTCTGGTCCTGATGCAGAGCTCACTGACTGAAGGTGGTGGTGCTGTGCTCTGGGCTGGTCCCTTTGGGCTCTCTACAGCTCTGTAGAGAGTAACTAGTGGAGTGCCCCAGGGGTCAGTACTGGGTCCAGTGCTGTTCAATATCTTCATCAACGACATTGATGAGGGGACAGAGTCTGCTTAGTGAGTTTGCTGATGACACCAAATTGAGAGGCTTGGCTGATGCAGCTGAAGGCTGTGCAGCCAGCCAGCAAGACTTGGACAGACTGGAGAGCTGAGCACAGAGGAACCAAACGAGGTTCAACAAGGACAGCTGCAGAGTCCTGCACCTGGGGAGGAATAATAAAACTGCTTCAGTACAGGCTGGGAGGCAATTTGCTGGAGAGCAGCTCTGTGGAGAGGGACCTGAGAGTGCTGGGGGATAACATCTGTGGGACAGCAATATACCCTTGTGGCCAAGAAGACCAATGGGATCCTGGGGTGTATTAAGAAGAGTGTGTCCAGCAGATCGAGGGAGATTCTCTTCCCCCTCTACTCTGCCCTGGTGAGACCCCATCTTGAGTAATGTGTTCAGTTTTGGGCTCCCCAGTTTAAGAGGGACAGGAATCTGCTGGAGAAGGTCCAGCAGATGGGTATGAGTATGATGAGAGGACTGGAGCACTGCCTGGTGAGGAGAGCCTGAGGGACCTGGGGCTGCTTAGTCTGGAGAGGAGAAGACTGAGAGGGGATTTAATAAATGTTTATAAATATCTGAGGGCTGGGGGTCAGGAGAGGGGGCACAGGCTCTGCTCACTTGCTCCCTGGGATAGGACAAGGAGCAAGGGATGGAAGCTGCAGCACAGGAGGTTCCAGCTCAACACAAAGGGTTGCAAGGTTTACTGCAAGGGTCACAGAGTACTGGCACAGGCTGCCCAGAGAGGTTATGGAGTTTCCTTCTCTGGAGACTTTCAAGACCTGTCTGAATGTGTTCCTCTGTGACCTGAGCTAAGACTTTATGATCTCTTTGGGTCCCTTCCAACCCCTGACATTCTGTGATCCTGTGAACTCCCTGAAAGGAGGTTGGAACCATGTGGGGGTTGCTCTCTTCCCCAAAAGAACAACCCTTAGAAGCAGAAGCTGAAGCCTAAAGTTGCACCAGGAGAGGTTTAGTTTGGACATGAGGAATAATTTCTTCCCTAAAAGGGTTGTCGAGCCCTGGAGCAGGCTACCTGGGGAGGTGATGGAGTCACCATCCATGGAGGGATTGCAAATAATGTGTGGCCATGGCACTTTGGGACAGGGTTTAGTGGGCACGGTGGTTTTGGATTGATGGCTGGACTTGATGATCTTATAGGTCATCTCCATCTTCAGTGACTCCTGGACTTGATGATCTTACAGGTCATCTCCAGCCTTAGCGACTCCTGGACCTTACAGGTCATCTCCAGCCTTAGTGACTCCTGGACCTTACAGGTTATCTCCAGCCTTAGTGACTCCTGGACCTTACAGTCATTTCCAACCTTAGTGACTCCTGGACTGGATAATCATAAAGGCCATTTCCAACCTTAGTGACTCCTGGACTTGATAATCTTAAAGGTCATCTCCAACCTTAGTGACTCTTGGACTTGATAATCTTAAAGGTCATCTCCAACCTTAGTGACTCCTGGATTTGATGATCTTAAAGGCCATCTCCAACCTTAGTGACTCTTGGACTTGATGATCTTAAAGGCCATCTCCAACCTTAGTGACTCTTGGACTTGATGATCTTAAAGGCCATCTCCAACCTTAGTGACTCCTGGACACACAGAGCGAGAGGGCACAAAGCCCTTTCCCGCCCACGCTGCTCAACGCCATTTTACCTCCCTGCCCTCCACACTTCACTCCTTCCTTCCAGTGGCTGCTGCGCTGTGTTCCTCGAGAACCCTCAGCGGGGCTGCGGTAAGGGCTGCTGCCTGGCCCCGTGTGATGGCCACCATGTGCTGCTTGGGCAGTGAAAGGCATGAGGATGGCACATGGAAAACCCCTGCTGCATAGGGGAGGCAGCGCCCTGGAAGGGAGGCGCAGGCTGCTGAGGGAGACAAAATGGCGGGAAAAGGCCTCTGCACTTTCTTGTGTGAGGCTTTCCTGCGAGGCCCAGCCCTGGGACTCAGGGCGTGGCTGCTAAGCGAAGGCCTCATCAGAAGTGCAGAGTCTGGGACTGGAAGGTGCAAGCTGGCCAGGAGCCAGGGGTGGCTTTGGGCTGGGCTGGTGGTGTCGAAGGCTTCCTACTGTTACTTATGGGAGCTTCCTTCCTATCCTTTCTCACAGAACGTCTGATCTGGGTGGTGGGGAGAGAATTCCCCTCGGCTGTCCACGGGACCTTGGTCCCTGCCTCTGAGGGGTAAGTCAGAGGAGCCACTGCCTGCTGCAGCCTCCCCTGCAGCATTTCAAATCCCAAACGATTTCTGTGTCCCCTGTCTCTGAGGGGTGACTGAGGGGAGCCACTGCCTGCTGCAGCCTCCCCTGCAGCATTTCAAATCCCAAACGATTTCTGTGTCCCCTGTCTCTGAGGGGTGACTGAGGGGAGCCACTGCCTGCTGCAGCCTCCCCTGCAGGAGTTTAGCTGCCAAATGATTTCTGTGTCCCCTGCCTCTGAGGGGTAAGTGAGGGGAGCCATTGCCTGCTGCAGCCTCCCCTGACAGGCGCTGCAGCACTTTAATTCCCAAATTTCTATGTTAATTCCCAATTCCTGTGTCCCCTGCCTCTAAGGGATAAGTCAGGGGAGCCACTTCCTGCTGCAGCCTCCCTTGCCAGGCCCTGCAGCATTTCAAATCCCAAACGATTTCTGCAATCCCAGCGCTGTTTTCTTTAACCCCGTTTGGCTGAGGTGTGAGGTAGGTCACTTAACAATATTTAACTTCTTTTGAGGCAAGGATATTACCATGCCTTAGAGGGATAGTTGAGGTGACTTTTCGACTTCAGTGAATGTGAATTCTTCCATCTGATGGGATGGGAATAGACTCCAGGGGCTCATTATCTTTTTGTAAGGTAAATTTGGGATACCTTTCTATGAACTTTGTTTGAAATGCTCTTCTACAAAGGAGTCACTTTGTTTTCAGGTAACTGCTGGTTTTGTTTGGTCTTTTGTTTTGTTGTTTTTTTTTTTTTTTAAAAAAAAGATGTCTTGTCCATTTCTTTTTTAGTGTGTTCAACAGATCGTCCTACTAATGCCCAGTGAAATGGTTTAGCAATTCTCACACAAGGTGCCAGATAGAAAGACTGCAAAAGCCATTCAGGACTTCTGTTATAAAATCTGAACAGGCATCCTCTGAAAAATGTCAGCAGTTTTCTCATATTAAAGGTTATCAAGATTTGGACAACTCGATGGTTCCTTTTACAAGAAAAACAAACAAAAAAAATAAATAGAATCTGAAAATTACTTGCTAAATATCAATAACGTCTCTGAGGATACCCATGAAATAATAAAGAGGCATTCAGCTGGGTTAACAAAGCATCCATGGCCTGATTTTTTACATCAATGGAGAGGACTTGAGTGCTCAGTAGCTCAAAGGAATGGGAAGTTGCAGTCTGAAAAGAACTGACCTGAAAAATAATTTAATAAACTCAAAACTTCCCAACTTTGAGGAAGGAGTAACCTGACATTTTAAGGTAGTTTAATATTAAGCCCAAAACCTCAATTAAGGTGGTTTGCAACCCAACACTTTTCTTTCCTCTCCTTCTAAATGACCTTTTATATACGACCTGCCTCATTAAATTCAGTTGGACTTCCTAGACAGGAGAAGGAGGGTAAATATTTTTCAGAAGTTTGTGCTAATGGAGTCATTTATGCTGGATAAATAAATAAAATGTACAGACCTCAGTTGGAGAAGCAAAGGTAGACCAGCTCTAGAATTTGCAACTTACGTGGCCAAAACACAAACAATAAAGAATTGTCTGCTTCAGATGGCTTGAAATGCTTTTAATTGAAAACAGATGCTGCTCAGGTCAAAACTTTGTGTTAAAAAATAACTTGCTATTCTCACTGTGAATAGTTTAAAATGACTTGTTTAGATTTAAAAAAAAAAAAAAAGAAATTAAAAATTATCTAAACTACTTTTCTCCAGTTGCAGATAAAGAATGGCTTATTCCAACTCAGCCCAGGACTTTGTTGCACTTTCAGATCTGCATCCAAACCTTGCTCGTCCTGTAAGTCTCATAGACATGGTACTTTTGTTCTCAAATGAAATTGTATATGACTGGATTACATTACTGCAAAATTATGTAATTGATGTGTATTTAGGTACTAACAGCATTAGTGTAATTAGTTAGACAGAAAGCACCTTTCCTTCTTTGTGAACAAAGCAGCAAAACGAAAATTGATGCTGCTGTTGTGGTTTCCCCATGCTATGGGCAACTATAGATATTGACTGGACAATTCAGTGCCTGAGAGTATCAGAGGCTTCTTTGTGGTGTTTTTAATGGATACTGAATTAGTAAAGACATCTACAGAATCAGCATTGTGTAGTCATAATACATCTGGAACCCACAATGGTCTTTCACTACAAGCCGTGGATGTGTAAGGCCCAATCCTGCAGTCTTTAGTGGTGTGCTCAGTCCCTCTGGGCCCCATAATCTAGTCCTGAATCATTCAAACAAAACTTCTGTCTTTTAACTGGATAAAAATCTCACAAGTGCATGTCAGATAGGATTGTTTCTACTTATTTGGAGCAACAAGTGGGTTTGGTGGCTGTTTGGGGTTATAAGGAGCTAAGTTTTTTGTTTTTTTTTTTTCTTGTGGGGAGGACAGGATAGTAGGATGAACAAAAAACTAAACCTGAGACAGCCTTACTGAACCTGATGAGATTCTCCTTAGTTCACCTCACCTCTCCAGCCTGCCCAGGTCCCTCTGGGTGGCACCCATCCCATCCTTCAGTCTTATCAACTGCACCACTCAGATTGGTATCATGGAATTTTTCAGTTCCCACAGTTGTTGTGTGGAAAGGACACAGGTTTTTTTTTCTCATTTATATTGAACACGTGAAAGAGAAATCACAGCTAAGGGGTGAACCAGGAGGAGTTTTATATACCCTCACAGTGGTGGGGTTTTTTTTTCCTTCTTATTCTTTCCAACTTTTTATCAACTCTGGATTAAATTTAATGTGTCATTCACAGTTACTCTCAAATAATGACCCTCTAACTCAGTTAAAGTCTTTTCTTTTACAAATCAAACTAATCTCAAGTATTGCAGTTGGTCACAAAAAGCATTTTTATGCAAATGCAGCTCACTAATATCTCACCATAACGATCACCATGGGTTTTACATGTTAAAATAGCTGAGCACACATCACTCCAAGTATCAAAATGCCTTTTAAAAAACTTTTTAGTTTAATTTTTTTTATAGCAAAATAGGTCAAACTCTAAGGAACTTGCAGAGCGTTTGTGCTGCAGGCTTGAGATTTGGTTGAGCAGCCTTAAGCAATCCTCTGCCCGAAAATTAAAGCCCACTTCCTCACTGCAGGCACGCCTGCTCCTCCTCTTGTGGTGAAACCAACGCTTGTGTAGCTGCACAACAAGCTGAGCAAGCGAAAGAGAAGTTTCTCTACCCTCTTTCTCCCCGCTACGAAGAAAAAAAAAAAAAAGTTTCCAGACAGATCACTTCCTTCTCTCTGCTTACTGTGCAGGCTTGGTGCTAATACCAAGGAGTGAATATACCGACAGCAGGGATAGAGAAGGGTTTCTTGGAAGCGTAGTTCATGTCGAGAGGAATCCCAAATGTCAATCTTTAGGTGGTGAGATGCAGGGTGTGTTGCATTCTGATTTAATTGAAATGTGGTCTTTTAAGAAACAAACCCCAAAATAGAAATAGAAAGGGGGGAAAAAATCCCTACTCTAAATCACTGCATGTTGTGGGGCCGCTGACAGCTAGAAAATGCTCTCTTAGATGGGAAGAGCTAGGATTTGACACTTGTACACGGCCGCTCTCTTGACGAGCTCATTTCCATCACTCTGGGCTAAGGCAGCTACCTTGCTCCATCTAGTGATTCCAAGGAAACTGGGACCATCAGGTCTAGTTTTCGAGCACGTGTCCATAGTTCAGAGTTTCCCTGAGGTCAGTCAGGCTGCAGTGCTGTGTGAAGCGGAGCAAAATTCAGCCTGTGTGGATTATTAACTTGTCACATTGCCCCCTGCCAGCTGGGGCTAGTTCCTTACCTGGGCTTCTCAAGCTGGAACAGGGATGTGTGGTGGTTCTGGAAGTCAGGGCATGTGTGGACTAGAAGGATGTGGGACACTCTGTCCTAGAGGACAAAGCTCATTGTCTAAGCTCCCATTGTGGTTGGGAGGAGAGAGGTACCTGTCCACAGTTGTGTTGTGAGATGAGGACAGGATCAGTGTCTCTACCTGTAGAGGTGTGTGTCTGTGCTGGCAGCAAGACAAAGCTTGGATGCTCTGCTGTAAGATAAACTCTGCCCAGACTTTTCTTGGTGTATGTCAGGAGACCTGAGACCTGTGCAGAACTTTTGTTGCCCACCTGAGGAGTGATGGCTGCAGAGCAGCCAATGCTGGGCATGCTTTGGGTGAACTTTTGCCCTCCCCTTGTCTTTCCAAACAGAACCAGATGGATTCCTTTCAATATTTTTATTAGTCTCTCTTTTTCTTACAGGAAAATGGGATGTTTATGTTCTAGTCCTTACTTCATATGGTGCTGGGGGATAAGTAGATTAAACTGATTTCCAGTCAGAAATATGTTTATTATCATCAGTAGAGTGCAAGCCCATGAAATCTAATTCATGGTATACATCTGTGTTTAATGCTTGTATTCTATAATCTCTTTATTTTCTAGAATGTAATCGGTGTGGTTATTGGGAAAACAGATGTCAGAGGCTTTCCAGACAGAAAAAGTAAAGTCCCTTTTAACTCTTTTTACTTCTTTTTTCTTATAAGGGAGAATTTGGTGTCTATGAATGAAACTGATGGGTAAATGATAAATGGACTCCTTAGTGTCAAACAGAATAATAAAAACTAAGAATAATTGTCTGTTGGAGAAGGAAGATGAAAGAGTAGCTTTAGTTGGGCTAAACATTATTGATCAGAATTTGTTTGCGAAAGCTGTCATGGAATTAAGGGTCTGAAGATGGTGCTGATACGACCTCACTATTACATAGAGTCATAGAACAGTTTTGGTTGGAAATGACCTCCAAGATCATTGAGTCCGATCAACAACCTAAGACCACCATGGCCACTAAACTAAGTCCCAGAGTGCCAGGTCTATACAATTTTTTAACATCTCCAGGGACTGTGCAATTGGTTTGGTCCCTTCATGATCATTCTCTCTTAAAACAGAAATGTTAAGCAGACAACTTAAGGAGGGAAACAAGTAATTTTTGGTATAAATAGCACCAGCCTCAGCTTACCATAGAATTATATTGGTTGGGAAAGACCTTCAAGGTCGACTCCAACCATTATCTAACACTACTAAGTCTGGTAGTGTAGCATGTCCCTCAACATCAGATCTCTCTATCTTTAAACACCTCTATGGGTGAGGGATTTAACCACCTCCCTGGGGAATCTATTTCAGTACTTGAGAACCCTTTCAGGGAAGAAATGTCTTCTAATACCCAACCTAAACCTCCTCTGGTACAAGTGAGGCTATTTCCTCTGTTTCTGTCATTTCTTAGTAAGGAGAAGGGACCATATATTCTTAAGATGGGGTTAATGCATTGTTAGTCCAGCAGTGGTTGGGAATTATGTACAGCTGAGGGATGGTACAGATGCTGTTGGAAAGCACCTCCACTTCCAGAGAGTCATTCTGGCTCTGGGTGAAGCTCTCAGCTCTTCTGCTGGCACTGCTCTCATGCTGAACTCCTCCAGTGGTGGATTTTTAGAAGGAAGTTCTCATCATCACCAAGAAACATTTGTATGTAGTGCGAAATGTGTTTGTGTTTATCCCTCCATGGAGCCGCAGTCAGATTGTGCTTTGTGCCAGTCACTGTAGTTTTCACTGCTGATTTATGCTGGATGCTCCATGGAAAGCTTTATTAGTGAGCTGTAAAAGAAAAGGAGAGCAGGGCCTCAGAGACTGATACCTTCCTGAGCATGAGTTTTCCCCAGGGCTGGGAACACTTTGCTTTATGCAGTTAAACCTCTCAGCACTATCTGGATAGCAGTGATGCTGCCTATGACCTGCAGCCTTATGTGTCACTGTGATGGTCTCCTGCATGGAGACAGGCTACCTGGAATAAAATTTGGGATACTTTGTATACCCTTTCATACCATGGCTTGCCCTTATCCCTGTTGATGTGTTTGTCCATGCCTAGAATGTAGCATCATTGATGTTAGGAGGAAACTCTTTACAGTGAGGGTGGTGAGGCACTGGAACAGGTTGCCCAGGGAGGTTGTGGCTGCTCCCTCCCTGGAGGTGTTCAAGGCCAGGTTGGATGCGGCCTTGAGTGACCTGTGCTAGTGGGAGGTGTCCCTGCCTATGGCAGGGGGTAGGAACTAGATAACCCTTGAGGTCCCTTCCAACCTTACCATTCTATGATTCTATGATCATGTGATTATTTTATTCAGAATAAAATGATTAGGTAGGAAGGGACTGTTAAAGCTCATCTAGTCCACACTCCCCCACCCCTGCAGTCAGCAGGGACATCAGCAACTACAGCAGATTGCTAAGAGCCACAAAAAACCTGATCTGGAATGGTTCCAGGGATGGGGCATCTCCCACCTCTCTGGGCAAACTGGGCCAGGGTCTTACCATCCTCACAATATTTTTTTCCCCTTCTCTCTGGTCTGAATCTCCCTCTTTTAGTTCAAACCATCACCCCCTGTCCTGTCACCACAGGCCCTGCTCAAAAGTTTGTCCCTAGCACTCTGATAAGCTTTATATAGTACAGAAAGGCTGCAGTAAGGTCGTCCTGCAGCCTGTTCCTCTTGTGTTAGACCTGTAAGTTTATGGAGTATCACCTAAAGTGAAGAGATACTTATGAATACCTGGAGGGGATGATGCAGGCATGGGTTGGAGCCGTCCCCGTTCAGGAACAACCGCGAGTTTACTACACGGTCTGCTGCCCTCTAGTGGCACTCCCCCACAATGCGGGTAGGAAATCGATGACAAAGTCTAGGAAAGCCTCAAAATCAGCGGTTTTACAGATAAATTCTAGATTACATTCAAGCCACGCCAATAAATTGTGACAGTGCTGTTTGGGTTTGCAGACATTGGGTCCGAGAGATACACCTTCAGCTTTACTATTCGTGATTCACCTGCTTACTTCATTAACGTCAGTGCCTGGGGCAAAGAAGAATATGTTAGATCACTTTCAGAAAGCTTCAGAGTTGGTGACTGCGGTAAGCTGGAGTTTCTTCTCAGCATGTTTCTGTTTGAATCCGGGGTGGTGGTTTTTTTTTTTTTTTTCCCCCAGTAAATCAGTGTTATGTACTTGTGGTTTTGCTATATTTTTCTCTGAGGACTCGGAAAACATTCTAATTGGAAACAAACCATTCAGTTATGTCAAGTATAAAGAGGAAAGGGAATAAGACCTCAAGGATTGAAATTCAAAACCAGTAAACATGTCAACAAAAGGACCAGATACAACCCCCTGAATGCAGCCACCCAGAACCTACCTACAGTCAATCCATCTAAATTCTTAGGTTATGTTCAGTCCTTATAAATGATGAAAAAGCAACTCTGTGAGAGACTTTGGTGTTTGTCTTAATTTAGTCATAGGCATGACAAGGACTGCTCAAAAGACCCCAACAAAACGTTTTTTATTTACAGTCTGTGCTTTTCTCTTGTTAATACAAAGACTTTGCTGCTAGATCAGAGTGGATACAACTTCTGACTGTAGAGAGCTTCTCAAGAGCTCTGTATTCTTTTGTTTCCACTGAATATCTTGAAGACTGTCCTCAAAATTTCACTGATTATCTTGCCCAAGGAGGTGTTCAAGAAAGGTGTGGATGTGGCACTTTGGGATGTGGTTTAATGACCATGGTGGTTTTAGGTTGATGGTTGGAGCTGATGATCTTAGAGGCCTTTTCCAACTGAAATAATTCTGTGATTCTAGGAGCTGTCTGGAGATTTGTTGGTAGTTACTGCACACTTTTGCTTTCCTTAACCTTAAAAAATAACCATTTTAAAGAACCACCTCTCTTTGTAATTGTCTGTACTCAGTTTTCTAACTCTCTTTCTCCATGTTTTGTTTTAGTTACAATTGAAAATCCCTTAGTTCAGTCCAAGGAAATAGAGAGGGAAGAAAAATTCAACCCTGTGACTCCTAGGTAAATGTAAAGCACAGACTCGTGGTTCTTTCCAGGAAGATCAAAATTAATACTTGAATTAGTAGGCAGCAGGCAGCTGCTGCTGCAAGACTCTGGAACTGGTCACCTTATATAGTTTTACCTTCTTCCTGTGTTCATTCTGGTGTGGGCAAGAAATCTCAAAAGAGAAGATATTTGTCAGCACATGGTCATAAAGTAATAACATAATAAATAATGCTCTTTGTAAGCAACCAGAGTCAATCTTGTTGAGTTCAGTGAACTAAAATGGTTTGAAATTGAGTTAATTTTGCCCAAGTGTTTTATCAGGCAAAGCCTTCTGGTTTCATACAGAGATTCAACAAGGCAAATTTTAACTTAGATATGTTTTAACTTACCTGAGATATCTAAAATGTAGCTATTTGACCAAGATGGACTCACGCACCTGTTCTTTAATTAGAGTCTCTTTCCTAATTCATAGAACCATATCACAGTTTGGTTTGGAAGGAATCTCCAACAGTTGTCTGGTTCAACCGCCCTGCATTCATCAGGGACATCCCCCATCAGATCGTTGATTATGAAGTACTCAATAAGTCTTCAGTAACAGAAAAGTATATGACTCTCAAAACTAACTTTAGAACAAATTAATTCCAACTTTTCCATATCTTTAGGGAAAACAACAGAGGCATAAAGCAGCAGTTATTTCCTCCTGTGAATTGAATCCAGATTTTACAGTGTGAAATGCTGATCGATGTGTTGTGTTTTGTGCACTCTCTTTAGTGGCTACAAATTACTGCTGAGTGAAAATCACTCGGTGGTCAAAACATCCTCCTGTTATGAAATGGACACAAGGCTGCTTTCTCTGCTGCATCTGCCTGTCAAGGACCCTCAGGATTATTATTCACTGGGTGATATCATCGCAAATGGACAAAGCCTTGATGGGAGAATCCTTAATGTGCTTGCAGCTGTAATGTCAGTAAGTTAAGGAGTCACAGCAGGATGTGTTTTTGCTGTACCATGGGTAACTCCATTGATGTGTGGTTATGGATGCTGGGAGTCAGAGTGGAGAGGAACTGCTGGCTTTGTTTAAGCTGGTAGCCAGTTCAGCAGAGTTACCACAACCACCACATCAGCTACCTGAAATTTTCATCAGCAACATGAGGGAGAAAATTATGGGCATAAGAATCACAGAACAGAATCACTTTGGTTGGAAAAGACCTTTAAGAATGTCGAGACAAATTACTCTCTAACTCTACCAAATCTAGGGCTAAACTATGTCCCTCAGTACCACATCTCTGTAGCTTTGAAACACCTGCAGGGATGGGGATTCAACTACCTCTCTGGGGAGCCTGTCGCTGTGTTTGAATGTCCCACGTCAGTTTCATCTTAGAATCACACATGTGCAAGGAATAGAGAACTTGAAGATACTCTGCTATGAGGACAGGCTGAGAGAGTTGGGGCTTTGCAGCCTGGAGAAGAGAAGGCTTCCAGGAGACCTTAGAGTAGCCTTCCAGTATCTGAAGGGGACCTACAGGAAGGCTGGGGAGGGATTATTGACAAAGTCTTGCAATGACAGGACAAGGAGCAATGGGTTTAAACTGGCAGAAGGGGGATTTAAACTGGATATTAGGAAGAAGTTGTTTGCAGTGAGGGTGGTGAGAACTGGCACAGGTTGCCCAGGGAGGTTGTGGCTGCTCCCTGCCTGGAGGTGTTCAAGGCCAGGTTGGACGAGGCCTTAAGTGACCTCTACCAGTGGGCAGTGTCCCTGCCTATGGCAGAGGGTTCCAAGTAGATGATCT
>VWZE01024159.1:70649-82196 GCA_013396675.1 Eubucco bourcierii | reverse complement strand
CTTACTATTCTATGATTCTATGATTTATGACCTTTTGTTATATATTTTGCATATACCCATTCCCCCATATTTTAACAAAAATATATTCTTTTGATTGGTGATATTCCCTTACATGAAACTGATGTTCAGTTCTGTAATAATTCATCATGCAGAACAGCACTCATTAGAAATATCATAAAATTGTATTTGCCAAGCAACTGGACACCAGAGGATATGTTCTGGATACAGTCATAATCTGGTCCTTAAAATGTATTAGTAAATGGAGATTTCTATTTCCTTATATTGTTCTTGCACTCAGTGAACAGACAGCTATGGCTGTATTTCGTTCAGGAACAGTTTTGAATTAAAACAGTATTTCAAAATAAGAATGGCCAAGTTTTGCTTTGGATTTTTTTCCCATGTGTACTGAAGACAGTCTAAACCTTTCGGCAAATATCACAGCATCCATATATGATGTCTCCATTGCACCTGTGCCTTTCCTTGCAGCAAGATTTATGCAAAGTATGAGAAGGTGCCACGCCATCCAACAGATGGGAATGAGAACAGAAAAAGAGGATACTACATGTAAAATGTGCATCACCTGTGTTCTGCTGAAGCTCAGAAAGTTCTAATGGTGAAAACAATGCGGACTCTCTTAGGGCAATGTTCAGTAACTAAGGAAAATAATAGAAGGTCATAACTGGGAACCTGGCAAAGCCTTTATATTACCTCTGATGAACTTTTTAAATTATGATTTGGGAGATGAAGGCTTTGGCTGGCATTCTTTTTGGCTATATTTATTTTTAACCTTTGCACATGAGTTCATCAATAATTTAATTGAAGCAATGATTTAATGGGAGTGAGGCAATCTTTTCAGAAGTAGACCTCTTAATTGAGTGCCAGAATTAGTTTCACAAGCCTCTTTGTGGATCTATGTCCATTTAAAAGGCATAATTTATACTTGAAATTCCTTTCAAACTGCTGCAAAGAGTGTAGACACTGAAAGTCACTTAAGGGGTTTCCACTCTGCTTGTACAGGTGAAGATAGAATGTTTTTCGCTTAAAACATAGGCAACATTTCTGAAGCCTGTAAGAGGTTGTGGGTACTTGGCCTGACATCACTTTGTAAAGCACTGTGGATGCAAGTGGCCAGCCAATTTTTCCAGGTGCAGTGGTTTCTTCAAGCTAAGGAAGCTGGGCTGTCCTGTCTGTGTTCCCGTCTGGAGCCTCTAAGACCACTTAACTATTTGTGACCACAGAGAAATGCCATTGGATTCACAGACTGAATTTCCTGCTGTCACTCTGCTCATGCCCAAATAGAATCATAGAATCATAGAATGGTAAGTTGGAAGGGACCTCAAGGATCATCTAGTTCCAACCCCCTGCCATAGGCAGGGACACCTCCCACTAGTACATGTTACTCAAGGCCTCATCCAATCTGGCCTTGAACACCTCCAGGGAGGGAGCATCCACAACCTCCCTGGGCAACCTGTTCCAGTGCCTCACCACCCTCACTGTAAAGAACTTCCTCCTAACATCTAGTCTAAATCTCCCCTCTGCCAGTTTAAACCCATTGCCCCTTGTCCTGGCACTGCAAAGCCTTGTAAATAGTCTCTCCCCAGCCTTCCTGCAGGCCCCCTTCAGATACTGGAAGGCTACTATCAGGTCCCCTCGAAGCCTTCTCTTCTCCAGGCTGAAGAGCCCCAACTCCCTCAGCCTGTCCTCATAGGAGAGCTGCTCCAGCCCTCTGATCATCTTTGTGGCCCTCCTCTGGACCCGCTCCAACACTTCCATGTCCTTCCTGTGCTGAGGGTTCCAGAACTGCACACAGTACTCCAGGTGGGGTCTGACGAGAGCAGAGTAAAGGGGCAGAATCACCTCCCTTGCTCTGCTGGCCACGCTTCTCTTGATGCAGCCTAGAACTCGGTTGGCTGTCTGGGCTGCATGTGCACACTGCAGGCTCATGTTGAGCTTTTCATCAACCCAGACTCCAAGGTCCCTTTCCTCAGGGCTGCTCTCCAGCCATTCACCACCCAGCCTGGAGTTGTGCTTGGGATTGTGCCTACCCAGGTGCAGGACCTTACACTTGGTCTTATTGAATTTCCTGAGGTTGGCCTGGGCCCACCTCTCTAGCCTGTCCAGGTCCCTCTGGATGCCATCCCTGCCCTCTAGCAAGTCGACTGTGCCACACAGCTTGGTGTCATCTGCAAACTTGCTGAGGGTGCACTCCATTCCTCTGTCCATGTCACAATCTCAACAGTGGCCCTTTTACCAACCCAAGCCTATTTCTGTACACTTCAGCTGACCATTTCTAAAATCTGGATAACACATCTTCGTTCACACAAATGTTGTTAGTGTCATTGCAATATATTGCACATTGGACTATAAAGCATGAAGGTACTGTAGTAATGGACAGGACACCATATAGTACCAAAGATAACATAGCATCTACTCTAACCAGCTTATCTGCTTTTTTAAACTGTTAGGATACGACTCTGCTCCTTTGGGGTTGGGTTTGCATTGAGTCTGAAAGAACTGAGACCTGTCCATATGAAAAAAATTTCCACTGAAGAGGCTGTTTTACTGACTTCATGCCAGATCAAGAAAACCAGTTATCATATTATGCATGTCTCTGAATTGGTCAAAATGTGCCACTGAAAGTTTCACAGTGACTAGAAAGGAAGGCTCTCCAGGAAAAGTTGGGATTCTGCTGTAGTGAATTTCTTCAACTTTGCTTTCCTCATAGGTTTCCAGAAGATCTAGTAAGATTTGCCTAAGCTGATAAATGCAGTTAATGGAAACACCTTACAGCTTGGTACTGATTTGTATTTTTCCACATAGTCAATCACTTCTCTGATGTGCATCACTAAGCTACTGCTACTTCCATGCGCTTATGTGAGACCCTAGGTAGTGGGTTAACTCCTATGAGTTACTTGGTATCCTGTGTCAGGGGAGGACAAATGTCTGAATTCTTGCTTTTAACTTCTGAATATGAAAGAATCAAGTAAAGGAACCATTCTGTGTGAGGGCACCAAATCTGGACACATCTGTAAAGTATCTGGACACAAGAAAAGTAATTGCTGAATCAAGGCAGTCCCTGCAGGATCAACTCTTCCTGGGTGAGAGTATAAACTGCTGCCTGTTTTAGGCGAGTCAGAAAAGGTGCTGTGGTCCTGACCCAGCACAGCCACAGGCCACTTAAACTGAAAATGTTTATTTACACCCAGGTCAATGAAGCAGAGACAGGATCTATTTTTGTTTCATGTTCCTGAGTTCCTAACCTGTCTCTGAGGCCTACCTAGGCTGAGCAAGATTCTGTTCCCCACCTCCTGTTTCCCTTTCAGGCCCTTGCTTCCTCCTTCAGGTGTACTGGGCTTTGCACCTAGAATGTGCAGCTGCTCTTCCTCCAAGCAGGACCTGGGACACTGATAAATCTGTCTGCAATCAGGAACTGCTGAATCAAAAGGTGAGTGTATCTTGAGCAGGAAGGCAATGAACAGTCCAGCTCCAGGTGCAGGTATGTCACACATGACTTGTCGCAGCCCTTCTCACTGACCGTAACAGCTTCCACAGCTTCCTGCAAATGCAAGATCTTCAGGAGGAACTTCATTGACAGTTGCAGAGATTTCTGATTAAAATTTACACCATATAAAGCTGTGGTAGTTGGACAGATGATTCAGCTGGTATGTTACGGCCATAGTGGAGGTATTTTTCTTTGTCTGCTACTAGAGACTAATGAGTGGACATTGAAGGAGAAACTGTGTAGTCTTGCATCTTCTCTGATTTCTTGCTTTTGTGTCTCCCTACAGAAACTATAAAATGCAAATATGGATTTTAAATATTTGAATGTTCCTCAGGTTACAAAATAGATGTTTGGTATTTCGGATTAGGAACACTTTGAGGCCTGGCCATAAAGGCAGACAAAATGACCTGGGCACTCAGTTTTTAAAATTTGTGTTATTACTTATCTGTGATTCCTCAAACACCTTTAAAGTTTTCCTCAGATCTCTGAAGTATTCGCACTTGCCTTGGTGTGGTAGAGCATTGCAGTTGGTTTGGCAAGGAAAGAAGAAAACTAATAGTAGATGAGAACAGCATTCATTGTGGATTTTATTGTTGCAAGTCCTAGTAGTGTGCTTGGGTCCCAGAGTGGCTGCTACACCCAACTGGAGTGCTATCTGGGTGGCTCTTACAGAACTGGGGTATGCTGGTTTTCCACATCAGACTATGTGGCTAAGGTAAATGGATTTTTAAAGAACTGCTTTTCTGTGGGACTCAGGTGCTTGCCATAACTTAGGATTTATAGTCATGAATTCTCCTCTGGAACAAGGTGCTTTAAGCTGTTCATTTAAAACAGAGTTTTACACAAAACAGGGCTCTTCTCCTGTAAAACAGGCCAGCACAGAGTGCAAAGGCAGACTGTTGTGCATTTGTTTTAAAGGACTTAGAGCACTTGCCTGAGGTAAGATGTATCCCAGCTGGATTACTTCTTAATTTCAGAGACTTCAAACAGATCTTTCCTTTTCTTAGCCACCAAAAGGAAAGCTCTATCCCAGAAGAGATTGGAACCTCCTGTCCTGGAGGGACAAGCCCCAAACATGCCCTAAAACAGACAGTGGGTTGGGGGTTTCTAAGTCTGATGACTTGGACATGGTGCAGACTTGCCTGGATATGTCCTGGGTCCTGGAAAACCAAGTGCATGTGTTTCAAGTGGTCTGACCTTGTGGCACACGTAGAGACTGTGTGTATCTCTGGCCATTTTTGGGCAAACTCGATTCCATGGGTTAAAGTATCAAGTTTCTCCTCAACTTCTCTTGTCTGCTATTGATCATTATTGTCTGAGGAAAGTTATATTAATACTGGCCAAAATGGTAAGCCTTGCCTCTCCTTGTATAGGTCCAAAGAAACATGAAGGGCCACTACCAAGATTGCAGCTAAAAAAACCTCTCAGAGCAGGCAAGTATACAGCTGCCGTGACAAAAGCTGCAGGGACAAAAGGTGCTCCAGATCTATGAGCCTTGCCACATGCACCAGAAGCCATCTCAAGTGCTGGAGAAAACCTCAAATCGCAGCTTGCTGGCCAACTGCATTCCCTGCTTGCCTGCCACGTGCCAAAGGGACATGTCCTTTGTAGAAGCAGTCTGTCTGTAAGCCTGGCAAATCTCACCTGAAGGGTCTCTTGTAAAGGTTCTATGTGTCCACCTATAGCTGCTTTTTAGCAGAAAGGTTCTTCTTGAGTACCCCTAGTGGGTAAGAGGCATAATTACTGCTGCCGATCCCCCGTTTAAATTGACATTTGCATTTCTGTTTTTTGCTTAGCTGTTTAAATTGCCTGTTCTGTGTGTAAATAACCACAACCATGCATCCATACCTTGAAAATAAGTTTTCTGGTGAGATTTAATATTAATAAATAATGTTTACAGTTTTATTAGTATTTCTGCATGGTTTTTAATATTAATAATCATAACTCATATCTCAATGCCTGCATCTATGTTACTTAGTAGGCTTTCATGTTAGTTCCCAGACCACTGAACTATCATAACACAAGAAAAAAAAAGTACTCAGTTGTACCACAGATCAGTTTAGCCCACCATCTTACTTTGAAGTGTATGTAATTCTTCCCTCATATTCTTCAGCAGCTAAACATTTTCTGCTCAGGAAGTTTATGGGCTCAGTATGATCTCCAAGTACTTAGTAGTCCTTACTGGATTACTTAGTCTTCCATAAGCTTGTCCAGTCTCTGTTTGAACCCACACAGACTTTTAGCTGACATCATCAGAGTCTTCTAATCAGATGCTTTTAGACCTCATCAGCTTTCAAGAGTTTTCTCTGTTCCCCTACTTACTGCATAAAACCCTACAAACCCTCAAACCAAACCAACAACAAAACCAACCAAACAAACAAAATCACCTATTTATGTTTTACCATGAACCTGTGCTCCTGATAGGTTATCCTTTTTTTCCCTTATATCTTGTTCTTGGAAAGACAGCAAACAACTGATTTCTTCTAACTCTCTCCTTGCACACATAACTACACAGACCTCTATCATTCCATTTCTCTCATCTCTTCCTGACTAAGCAGAGCTGGAATACTCTGACATTTTTTACAAGGAAGCCATTCCATGCCTTACTATTCTTCTCCTCTAGTATCCTTTCAGAAAATATGTGTTTCAGGCATTCTGTTTTCAGTAAGCAGACGACTAAAGGATAGTGGATGTCTGCTAATCCTGCTCTGGGAGAGATTTATTTCAAGACCAAATTGTCTACAGAAAACACCTTTTAGGCAAAGCTGCAGAAGGGACAGTGCCAGATTACATACACGAAAAGTGTTACATCTGTGAAATCGACTGCAACGACAACTGAGCTGAGGTCTATTATTGAAGTTAAAGTGGAGTATTCAGGGAATGGAGTTTTCAGTGGTTCATAAGTTTTATGAATATCTGACAGGATATTACCCTAAAATACTTCTTGGTAATGGTGCTATGAATCAAATAACAAACTCTGTTCTCAAAATTAAACTCTGTTGCTCAGATGCTGTGTGATGAAGGCATATAAATACCACAGCAAAATGACATATTTATGAATTTTTAAGAATGAATGAATTTGAAGACTGGCAACTTTCACTAAAAGTAATGTATTATCTTTGTCCTCTGTGCATTTCATTGCTGTTGGTGAAATCCGTAGTTCCTTTTAAATTGATCCTTATTGTTCTCAAAGAAACTACTTTACCTGGCAAGGCCATTCAGAACAGGGCTTCCTCTTTATGTGATTGGCTAGTAGGTCTGTGCTAAAGCTGCAGTTTTCATGGAGGAACTCTCATTTACTCTACCATTGTGTTCTGACCACTTGTGCCCTAAAGTTCTGCTTTAAGAACTGAAATCCAAGAATGATTTATGTTTCTCACTAAATTGGTTGTATTCTAATACAGCTGGTTACAAGATTTATGTTTTCAAGCTTTGAGGAACATTTGCTTTAGCAAAAAAAAAAAAAGAAAGAAAGAAACTAAATTACCCACCTTTTGTCACTTTTTAATTAAGACTTATCAAAAATAGCCTAAATATTTCTCTTTTCAAGACAAAGGAAGGGTGAGATTGGCAACAGAAAAAACATTTCCAGATCAACTCATGAGAGAATGAATAAAAAAGTGCACCTTTCTGAAGTGACACGGATTCTTTCATCATTGGAGGAATTGAATCTGTCATCCTTTTCTCTAAAATATTCTTCTATGCACTGCTCCTCAAAGTCATGGACTTTTTTCAATTCATCCTCAGTTATGAACAGTTCTGTGGAAGCAATAGGAAAATTTAATTTGTCAAAGATTAACACACAAAATTAACTACATTATTCTTATTGTGAAATTCACGGACTGAACTTTCAAAAGCAAACTTCAAAATTGTCTGGTGTTTTGGTATGGAAGCAGATAGATGTAGCTAATTACCAAATTAGTGGCTTCGATTATATATGATTCTGGAGATGGGAACACTTAAGCAGCCAAATACTGAGCAAACATGAATGTGTTTTGATTGCACGAAATCTAAACACAGCTGCCGGTCAGGGCCTGGAGACACAGTGGGAGCAAAAGCCCACCTGTAACCTAATACAAAATATAATCAAATTAGCTGCCAGCTAGGAGAGGAGTCTGAGTTCAGAGGGTCTGCTTGACATGGCAAGAGTTGATCTGCAGGCAGCAGCAAGGGCTGTGGCAGACAGTGTGAGGTGCGTGGGAGGAGGAGCAGCCTGGTTGCACTTGTAACTTCAGTGCAACCACATGGCTTCCGTTCCCTTCTGATAAGAGAAATGGGCTGTGGCATGGGCTCCCTGCCTCTGGCATACACACTGGGGGAGGGGGACATCTTCTGCTTTAACAAACTAGATGAAGAGGAAAGAGTGTGGCATCAAAATAATCTGATAGGTTTTCCATCATAGTTATGAGAGCTCATATTAAAGTGTTGGAAGGAATTACTCCTCCAGCTTAAGTCCATGTCAAGAAGAGAATATGTGTCTACAAAATAATTATTTCTCACCATCTCTCAGCTTAACTAAGCAGGAAGAGTGCTGAGAGAAGTATGTGTTGTTTGCTCAAAAAGTAGTAATGCTCTCTCTGTGTTTTCAGAAATAAAACTGAGCTCTGGGAGTGTGGTGGACTCTAAGAAGAATTCCAGGGAAAACAGACCTCTAGCAACAGCAAAGCAAACCTTTGCTTTATGGAAGTAAAGAGGGTAACAACACCAAAAAATCCCAGCAAATGAGGGTTAAGCAGTGCAGTCAATCCAGTTCAGGTAAGATTTCTGCAGTTGAAGGTAGTTCTCTGATGGTCTTAAACTTCAAACCCTAGATGTTACCAAGGCCATTTGCAAGTGTCACTGTAAGATTGTCTAAGGCTTACTTAATCCATAGTCTCTCTCATCTGGGTCACTTTCATGCTTCCGCCATCTGCAGCAGAGGTGTTGGAATATCATAGTCATATGGCTGAAAATGATCAGAGGTGGTGGGAGAACAGGTCTTTCATGAAATGTCATGATTAGCTGATATCTTTGAAACTTCCATACTTGGTTGGATATGGATTTCACTTCAAAAAATGTATTGCTAGAAGGCAAAGAGAGGAAAATAACATCAGATTGAAATGGTTTTGAGTACTTCAGTGAAGATATGACAGCACCTTAACTAGACACATTCCACTATTAAATCTGCGCTTTAGCAAAGCACTGTGGCAATGAGCCATTTCAAAGTATCTTACTGCTGTGTATGTCTACTCTGTACAACCACTGAGTCTTACAACAACCCAATGAGGCAGGAGTTTTTGTTCTTGTTTACTGTATTAGGAATGGATGATGTAATAATTGAACTTTTTGTGTTTGTCCTTGAAAGGTAGACGATGTGAAGAACTTGGCATTTCCCTCAAGCTACTGCCTCTTTGCTTCTCTCACCCTCACATCCTCTGAAAATGGGTCTCAGACAATGTGTTCATCCTAGCAGCCTTCTTAGACTGTGAATGAACAATGTCCATCCCCCAGAAGTCCATATTTTGCAATGTGTCACTCACTTGAAAACAGCAATGAGGAGGTTCACCAAAAGGATGTTTGCAANGCCATCTTCTCTGGTTTCATTTTGACCACAAGGAGCTGGGAACAAAAATGCAAAAAAATGCAAAATAAGAGTGAGTCTTATGTTTTCAGTGCTTTATACTGAAGTACTTAAATATTTATAAAGGTCTGCTTGCCAAAGTAGTATCTTCCAAAAAACAGTGGCATTGATGCTTCTCCCAAGAAGCCTGCACTTGCTATCAAAGAGTTTACAAGCAGCAGTTGTTGTAATTGTGTGTTATCTGCCGTGAATAATAAGATATTTCCCTCAGAACCTGCAGGATATGTTCTTGGTGTGAGAAAGCTGCCTGGTTGTATACAGCTAAAATATCATGGTACTCTGGCAGTAACTAGTGGCTGACGGAAAAAAAACCAAAAAAGTTTAATCCTGGAAAAAAAGCATGTGTATTGTTTTGTTAATGGTGAAAGCTTGGAGTTTTTTGATTGACAGAGAGACATGTGATAAACAGCATAGGGAAGAAGAAGTACATGAATGTAAATTAAAGACTAGACTTTTATTGCTGTGCACTACACTGCCTTGAGCCCCTCTGGGATATGCTCACAGTAACCTTCTGCTGCTAAGGACTTTTGACTGCATGCCTAGAAACAGTGGGAGAGATTATTGAGTCTTTACTGTACCAGGTAAAGGGACATGTAGGCAGCAGAGTTGCCACCTGTTTGTTCCCTGAATGCTTTGGAACCAAAATGTTCTCAATATTAATGCTGCAGAACTGAATCAAGGAGAGAAGAAACACAGTGAGATAGTTTTCCTTGACTATTTTTATACAAGCCTTCATGTGCTGTGGTGGCTGATTTGCATTTGCAAGTGTTTGTCAGTGTATCTCTTACTAGCCTTAGTCCTAGCGGTCTTAAGTACCTCTGTAATCAGCTCATCAAGAAAAAAATTGAAGCAGCAGCTTACATATACAAACCATCTTAGTAGCTTTCGTGCAGCAATGCAGCTAGCTTCCCCATATCCCCATCAAAAAGAAGATAAACTGAGGATTTTTCAGAGCACTCAGCACTGCCTCAGTTCCTGCTGATAATATCAATGAGAGTTTCTCACTGACTTCAAGGAAAAGAAAGTTTGCCAGTGCTCTGTTTTGTAAAATTCCACCAAAGTAAACCAATCCAGGATTTCCAATACCAGCTATTACTTCTTAATTAAGTCCTTGTGAACTTGGTTCTCAGAGGATGATATTCAGCTGTGAGTGTCTGTACTGGCAATCACAGGATACTATGTGTGATTTGGGCACTTGGCTTTGGGGATTACATATAGCTTTTAGACTATTACATGTAGAAATATTATGGACCTGAAGAGTACATGATACATCAGTGTCAAACAAGCATTCTCCCCAAATACTGAGCTCAAGGAAAAAGAAATGGCAAAGCCAAATATAAGCAATAATACTTTTACAAGCTTGTACAAGTACAATACTTTTACTGGACACATGGTGTCACTAGTCCTTCCTACACACGGAAACACATTTTATTACTGCAACAGGCTGTGAGTACACAAATGTTTTATTTCTCAGAAAGCATCAGTTTGCTGATTATTTTAAGTTAGTGCTGATTTTATGCTTCCTGCATTGCTCCAAGCAGTAGTTTCTTCTAGGCATTCAAAATGCCATCTGTGAGCTGCTGTATGGGACTACATGGTCTCAGCCTTCACCCAGCAGAAACTGGGACATTCAATACTTCTTGGTATTAGCGCTCAATGCGAGACATACATTTCCGTTTGTGTGGAAACACTAAGTTGTCCACATATTGATTCATAGCTGCAGTGCCCAATACCACATAATACTGAAACCCATCATGATTTCACAAGTACACAGAACAATCACTCTATTAGCTGGTGAAACTTGTGCTTTTCAGTGCTAAAGAACAGAGGAAATAATGCCTTTTGTAGCAACAAGAAAAGCTGGTGTAAAACATATTTTAAAGCTTAGATCAGTGATCTCAAAAACACTGTTCAAAATCTGGTTAAAATTCTATTATTAGGAGAAAAAAAACCCAAAAACCACCAACCAAAAAAAAAGCTTTCACAACTACCAAGACAGAAATGATTTCTTCAGCCTTATTTTCTTACAACAGAGCATTCAGACTACCATTAACACGTCCCTGACTTTATTACCATAAAGATGATCAAATTGGACTTCCTACAAAGACAGATTCCCATAGGCTATACTGTACATGCAGGGATGTTTCACTTGTCCTGAAGGTTTACAAAAGCTTTTCTCTTTTTCATGTTCTGTTGAGGGAGGAGTTTTTAAATAACAAGAGAATACCAATGTCATGCTTTTCTTTATAGAGATCTAAGCCACCACTTTAATCTTCACATCTTCAGCTGCACGAGGAAATATATGACATGTCCAAAATGCAAAAGCCTGTGTTCCACTGCACATCACTGAAAACCTCCCACCTTTAAGCTATAACATTAATTTGACTTCCCCCCCCCCCCCCCCGCCATCCGCTCTCCCTCTTTT
>VWZE01024159.1:46532-58598 GCA_013396675.1 Eubucco bourcierii | reverse complement strand
GGACAAGGCCTTGAGTGAGCTGTACTAGTGGGAGGTGTCCCTGCCTATGGCAGGGGTTTGGAACTAGATGATCCTTGAGGTCCCTTCCAACCTTACCATTCTATGATTCTATGATTTCCTTTTTTATTTGCTGAGAAGCTACAAAAATGCAGACGTTCCCACACAGGGAAGAAACTAATATACCTCTAGCTGTTTTGACTGAGATTTAATTTAGTTCCCAAATAAAAAGGGAATGTATCTATCACTGTAAGGAGATCAGGAAAATACGTTGTAACAAATATATTCTGCTATTGAAATTAGTAGTTAATAATAAACTTGGCCATTCAGCTTCCCCCTCCTGTCTTCACCTTTGCTTTAGCCCACTGCTGTTAAACTGCTCAAGCCCATTCCTGCCTCTTGCTTAATTTCACTGTTATATTTGTTCACAGTTCCCAAAGCTAAAATCTATTACAGCAATGTAGAGGCGAATGAAGAGAAAATTCCTTTCTGAAACTGGAACGATGGAAATAGTCAAGTTTTTCCTTCTAAGTCTAGGACTTAAACAGACGCTCAGACACTGCTGAGCAACTCAAAAGTTGTGATGGGACTACTCTGTAGAAATAGGTGTAACAAGATTGTTGTTCTCCAAAGTATTGAATGGCACTTGGAAGACCATGAAATCAAAAAGACAGAACACATGGAGGTAAATGAGCATGTGATTTAAACAGAAATACACAAAGGAGCCCATGGCATCCTGAAGCAAGCAGGTGCATCTCCCAGTGAAGCCTGTGCATGATATATATATAGGCTGGCCATTACACGGGGGAGTAAGCTGGCCAGAAAACAGATGTGCGAGGCAAATTTCTCTAACTCAGACTAACCAGGCATTGCACGTGTGGGCAAAGCGTGCATATCAGCATTGCTAAGCGCATGGAAAGTTGGATGAGGTATGAAAATCAAATGACAGGAAGGCATAATGTAAAAGAACTTCCCTCTTTTAACAGTTGCCCATGCTTCCAGAGTACTTAGGCAGTTAAATTCTGACACTCTTAAGTCCGTGCTGGGCCTACAGGGGCTTGTAATTTTCCTGTGTTTGTTTTCATTAGAAAATGGAGTGAGTTTGCTTTACAAATGTGAGCATGACGACAGAATGGAAATTGTATTATTTCACTGATTTCAACCACTTCCTTTCTGTGTTGAAGCCAGGAAAAAAAAGAAACCACCATTTATACTACTGTTGAAACTGGGTTCCTATCAGCCACCCGTAACACTGAAAGTGGAACTTTATTATCCATGGCAAATTTGTTGTTACCTAACTGGTTTCTAGACTGCCTTTGCTAGCACTACAGCTAGGAGACCTAACTGGATGTACGTTTTTAATTTCAGATTTTTACCTGCCTGGAATCACTGACCTTGTTGTGACTGATGTAAAGTCAAGGAGGGAATTAATCCCATGCATCTGTATCTGACTTCTTCTTGTGATGGTGAGGAAGAAGGGTAACTAGGTCTTTTCTTTAAGGACTTGCTGCTTTTTGTCTACATAGCAATGATTGCTAATTCTATTTAGAAAAGTTAATAATATATTTTTTAACTGAATGCCTGCTTCAAGGACATGGAAGGACATGGAAGTGTTGGAGCGNTTAGGAGGAAGTTCTTTCCAGTGAGGGTGGTGAGGCACTGGAACAGGTTGCCCAGGGAGGTTGTGGCTGCTCCCTCCCTGGAGGTGTTCAAGGCCAGGTTGGATGAGGCCTTGAGTGAGCTGTACTAGTGGGAGGTGTCCCTGCCTATGGCAGGGGGTTGGAACTAGATGATCCTTGAGGTCCCTTCCAACCTTACCATTCTATGATTCTATGATTCTATGATTCTATGATTCAAGGCTTTTATTTTACTTTTTAAAAAAATGAAATCTTAAAACACGTAATGTGTGAAACAGTCATGATTTACAAAACAATATCTGAATAACTGCATATAAGACATCGCCATGTAAGTTTCCTACATTTGCAGGTACTCAAATACCAGAGACATGTGCATGTGCATCTGCAAACTCGGTTATTTTCTTTAACCCATACAAGCAAAATGCTGCTTTAATTCAACATTTCTGTGAAAAAAACAAAAAAGCTAAAGAATCTAAAGTTATACACCTAGAAGCAAATACATCTCAGTTCTTTCTGTATGCATTTGCCGTTACATAAACTATTCATACTGCTTCCTTTTGTATACATGTGATGTAGTCAAGTGACAGAGGCTGCAAATGGATTTCTCATCTCACAAGGACACACCTGAACAGGAAAGACGAACATACGGATATGGAGCATACTACAGAAAGGTCACAGTCTTAATCATAACTGTGATAGACTGGAACATACCACACTCATTACAACACACTTTCTTTTACAGTCTCAAGGTACCAAATGAAATTTTTTAACCTTTTGAACCACTCTCCTTTATACCTAATTGGGAATTAGCAGCCTTAGTATTTTCTGCAAATCATACACAGTGGGCATGGGATGGGTGTTTTTGCTGTTGAAGGGAGAACTCAGAGAAAGACAAGCAATACATCACCTAACAGAACAGGGAGAGTCTAATCCTCAATTCTGGGAGTCTGTGCTAAGGTTTTGATTCAATAAAGCACTGATTTCCAGCTTACATGGAAGTGCCAATGCAAATACACATAAATGTGCAGTGATGTCACAGGCCAAAGATGCTGAGCCAAGAACACAGCAAGAAATCTTTCTTACCATTTTCCCAATCATCATAACATATGGTCCCAAATACTTGTTCACTCCAAAGATGTCTAATAACCGTATATACCAGTAGATGATGTTAACACAGTAGATCACTCGGCCATCGCTCCGCAGTGGCAGATCTTGCAGACGAAGCACCATCCCAACAGAGAACAGGAGGATAGCTATGAGATCAGTAACGTTCCAGTATTCCTGGAGCCAAACTTTCACTTTCTGTAACAGTTTTCCAGGCTCTGACATCAGTATCTGAAGGACAGAGAACATGGACAGGAAAGGAGCTGAGCCGTCTCAATTTAAGTTCAAAGAAATCTACAGTAAACAAATATTTGGCAGAAAGTAAGAAGCAAAGCTGATAGACTCCTATCTTACAAATGTCTTATGTGCTAAGCTGATTTTTGTTTTGAGAAATCTTCCATTTCAGCTACTCTTAGTCTATATCTATGTGCAAGAAAATTAAAAAAAAAAAAAAAAAAAAAAAGAAGAAAACCTCATTTGCTTTAAAATCCCCCTGAAATTAGAAGAAATGTATCTTTCTGTTTTTTAAACTTACCAATCCAATTTGGGGTCTTAGAATAGAGAGAGAAACATATTTCATTACAGAATTCACATTTGAAAAGGATGTAGATTAAATAATTCTTTTTCTAAAATGTGCATCAAACTGTCAAGAAATAATCAGTGACCATAAAGATCTGGATTAGCATTTAATCCAGAGACTTAATTTTGGAAATTAGTTCCACAGACAAGAATGTAATTCATAAAAATAACTACAGAATCATAGAGTCCTAAGGGCTGGAAGGGACCTCAAAGCTCATCCAGTTCCAACACCCCTGCCAAGGGCAGAGACACCTTCCACTAGATCAGGTTGCCCAGAGCCATATCCAGCCTGACCCTGAAAACCTCCAGGGATAGGGCCTCCACCACCTCCCTGGGCAGCCTGTTCCAGTGTCTCACCACCCTCACTTTTTCCTAACATCCAATCTGTATCTACCCACTTGTAGTTTTGCTCCATTCCCCCTAGTGCCATCACTACTTGACAACCTAGAAAGTCCCTCTCCAGCTTTCTTGTAGGACCCCTTAAGACACTGGAAGGCCACAATAAGGTCACCTTGGAACCTTCTCTTCTCCAGACTTAACAGCCCCAGCTCTCTAAGCCTGCCCTCATAGGACAGGTGCTCCAGTGCTCTGATCATCCTTGTGGCCCTTCTCTGGACACACTCCAGCATGTTCATATCTTTCTTGTAATAGGGGCTCCAAAACTGGATACAGTAGTCCAGGTGGAGTCTCATCTTGGAATCACCCTGTGACCTGCTGGCCACACTTTTCTTGATGCATCCCAGGACACAATTGTCTCTCTGTGCTGCAAGTGCACACTGATGGCTCGTGTTGAGCTTCTCATCCACCCACATCCCAAAGTCCTTTTCTTCACAGCTGCTCTCAAGCCAGACACTGCCCAGCCTCTATCAGTGCCTGGGATTGCCTCAACCCAGATGCAGGACCCTCCACTTGGTCTTGTTGAACCTCATGAGGTTGGCTTGGGTCCACTTCTCCAGCCTACCAAGGTCTCTCTGTATGGATCCCTTCCCTCCAGCATGTCTGCTGCACCACACAGCTTGGTGTTGTTGGTGAACTTGCTGGCGGTGCACTCAATGTCACTGTCCATATTACTGATGAAGATGTTAAATGAGACTGCTCCCAGTAGTGACCCTTGAGGGACTCCACTTGTCACTGGCCTCCACTTGGACATGGCACCATTGACAGCCATCAAACCAGTTCTTTATCCATCCAGTGGCCCATCCATCAAACCCATATTTCACCAGCTTGAAGACCAAGCTTTACCTTATAAATTTATCATCATTCTGTTTGCAAGATTATTTGAGAGGCTTGACTGTTTTCTCAACCTACTGCTGAAACTACTCTTCAAGTGATTTCTATGAATAATTTCTATCTTGCAGTGTGCTAACAAGCTGTTTGTTTTACTTTTCTATATTTAGCCTGAGAACATCTGATCAGACTCATATAGTTCCTTAAAAAGATGAATACCATTCTTACTATTTTGTTATTCATTTTCAGAATGAATTTTAGGCTCATACTCTGTGAATAATCTCCGACAGCTGCTTAGAAATCCACTACAACAAATGTTCTTGATAAACTTCTGTGGAAAGGACAATTTGGGGTGGATAATTAGACAAAAATGGCTCACATGATTCCTTTCAGTAGCTGTTCACCTACTGAGCCAGCAGTGCTTTGTCTCCATCAGTGCTGCAAAGTTCCCATGTGGCTACTGCCAGTTTTCCTTTTTCTTTGGTTAGTGGAGTGCACTTACTATAGGCCACACAACTGGGGCCTTTTCCTTTGTTCTATTTATTTACAATGTAGGTTTTACAGCACACTGCTTGAAATCTGTCTTTTAAGTCTAAGTGGTTGTTGCAGGAGCATTTTTAGTCTAGTCCTCCAAAATATTTGAGTAAAAAATACAAATGCAGATAGTACAAATTCAGCCCTGGGGGTACAAATATGCTGTTTCAGCTGAGGTCAACAGGGCTCGCACCCACTCACATTAAGGCTGAATTTGGCCTCTGGTGTCATCGTGGAATAAATGCGCACTAGGCCAAGTGAAAAGGGTATAATGGTTACTGTTAGTGGGTGAGGTTATGAGACGGAAGGGATGTCAGAACAACTTCACTCTGCTTATACGTTGAAAGACACCTTAAATGCACTTTCTCTGCTCCATGTGTCTGCTCTGGCATCTCTGGGAAGACACATCTATTGCTTGACATAATTTGCAAAAATTTTCAAGATTGAAAGGAGAAAATCCTATTAGAAATGTGCTGCAATATTCAGTGTGGATCTAAATTTCTCCCGCAGTTATGGTGGGTTTTATCTGAAGCCTTTGTATGAGATACCTAGGCAGACAGAACAGCTATAAATTTTGAATGAAATCTGTTCAGGGCGAGGATTTAGATGCGGGTTTTTTGATTGTCACAGTATCACTACGTCGCTGTGTCCACTCTCTTATGTCCTTTTCCTCATCTTTCCTCATCTCCTTTTCCTCTTCCTAAAATATATATCAGTTTCTGGGCTGTACTTCAAGGAACATAGCTGAGCTTTAAGGTAAGTCAGAAAAGCTCCTCAAGTATGCATTCACAAATGAGTGCTATTAAGTGCACATCACACAGAATTCCAAATAGAAATTTCATTGGAGAAAGAGGAAGAAATAAATATATTAATGTTAAAATGAAGAAAGATAGATTTTTTTTTCCTTTTCATTTCTTTTGTTTAGTGTGGTGCTTTTAACAATTCATCTGCTGTTCTGTAAACCCCCACAATTCTAAGATAAGACCATCCCTCAAAAATTATTGTGTGAAAAATAATAAAACCAGATGAACGTCCCTTATGCTTATTTAATTTTCAGTGCATCTTTCTTGGTGGGGGTGATTTTACCTCTCTCATCTTCTCTATTCCCAGAGTGAAAATGTATGAGATGACAATCCATTCCTGTGTAGATGGCCAGCGATCCATCTTCACTAACACTATGTAATTGAACAGCATCAAGTAGCCTATATATGCCAGCTGTAAAGAAACAAAATGAATAACAATAATCACTATATTTATATGACTTAGCCATTTTTTAGAGTATGATTTCATATTCCTACTTCCACTGTATCCAGGGCTAAACAGAAAATAAAGAACAATCTCAGATAGTGCTCCGGGTTGTATGAAAAAGCACATCTTAAGTCATATACATGTAGGTCTGCAAAATACATGCACAAATGTCCTATCCTCCAGCATGCCCAACAAAATGATATTAACACAGTTCCCCTGGATCATCCCACAGTGGTAAGAACTCTGACACTACTATGCCAGCTATCAAACTAAGTTACTTATGTGAAGATTTCTCCCTCATCTGCTTCTATCACCATGTCCTACCTTAATACTCCTCTCCTGTGTTTTTTTCTCCCTGTTCACCTCGTCTAGGACAACTCTGACATTCCAAATTTTATTTTGTACAATCCTTGTCTGGAGACCAGAAGGCCCCAGGCATTGATAGAGGTCTTCCCACCGTATACTCTACACCCTGACCTAACCTATACCATGATTCCTCCCCAGAACACTGCTACTCCTACTCATATTGCTGCAGCATGTAGACTGGCATAGCCACCCATCCATTTGCCTTAGATTTCCTGAAAAAAAATTCACGCATTATGTTTTGCTTTTCTTTTATAATCCATCTGCCTTTTGGCCCAATTTCTGATACAGCGGAAAGTGAGGATTATTAGTTTCTTTTTCCTTTCTTCCCACACATTTAATATAATGAAATAGTCAAAGGTACAAAACAGGCAAATTGTATCAACAAGTTCATAAAACTCAGAGAAACCCAAGTGGCACAAGCTATAGCTGTGGTGATTGGTTGTGTCTGGAATCTTCAGCCAAATTTAAATCAGAGAAAACATCAAGTTCTGTGCACGAACATTTTTGTCATTGTGGCAGAAAATGTATCCCTTGACAGCTTTACTTCACCACAGTTTTTCTCTCTCAGCTGCATCTAACTCACAGCTATTGTGTAGTTGGTGTCAGAATTAAGATGAAAGAAACACAAAGGGGCTGAGACATTTGAGTAGGATTATTTCAGTGTTCAGAACTTCACAGAACAGGATTTGTGTTGTATTTGTTATAGAACATTGCTTCTGCTCTGTGTAAAAGCCACAGGGTTCTGGTTTTTATTCTGTTTACTGGTTTGAAGGACACTCAAGAGAACTTTTTACATTGGCCAAAACTCAGTAGAGAGAAGACAGACAGCTGAACCACTGCTTCTTGTCTACATAAAACAGAGTAGGAAATCATCTCATTTGTCTTTCAGTTTGTGTGTGGTGATAGATTGCAATGCTCAGGTCTTTAACGCTCCTAAAAGAAAAAGGGAGCAGTACTGACTTAGGTCAGCATCTAGGGTTTCAGTTGAGTCAGCACAAAGTCTGGGCAGACAAAATCTGGATGCAGACCTCCCTGTCTGAAATGCCACCTTCTATTAAAGTGCAAAAAGCCATGTGATACTGCCACCTAACAGCCCTCCTCTTAGATATTTTTGATTATCAATTATCAGCCAATTTCATATTTTGATCTGACTCAGCAGTTAGTATGGAAAAGAATAGGAACATTAAAATGATGCTGAAACTGCACCACTCTCACCCAAGAAACAAGCTCTTCATATAGTAAAACCCTTCTTCACCCTGTAACTGCCTTCCAGGAGTGTGTCCTGATCCCACACCACACTCAGTACAGCTGCCTGTGCTCCTGATTTTTTCTAAGTGCACACCTAGGCAAACTCTTGTTTTCTTGCTTTTACACGACTTGACAAAGAGCTAGAGGCTTCCATTTTCACTCCTGAGGGCAGTACCTGAAGCAACTAAGGAGAAGAAACTAAGAGCAAGGAAGTTTCTAAGGTGGGTTGCTCCCTGTCCTCCTATGAATGCCACATCATTTTACAGAAAATACTTGAATACTTATTCATGGTAAGGGACAAACCTGGAAAATGTAACACCAGGAAAGTGCTTAAAGTTTTTTTACTGATTACAATAACTAAATTATCATAATGTGAAGTGGTCCCAAAATGCAAAACTTATGTGAAGCTGTTTTGGTGTTTAGAAGATGACTCTTACTTGAGGTTCAATTCCCTCTGCTGTTACTCCTTTTCATGATATAAAAATTTGGCCTCTTACATCCTGCTAGCAGTTAAAATGAGTAAAGCCATCCTTATTTTTGCTCCTATGCAGAACCAAAATGTTACTTAATGCATATCCCTACATGTAACCTATTATTATTTTAAGGCTAAAGGTGGCTATAGTTGTAGAGTAATACCAAATAGGAAGACACAGAATAATTGAATTATTGAACTATCTTACACTGCTGTAAGTAGCTTTTCTTGTATTTTGGACCATGGAACGCAAATTTTGGAGGATTTATTTTTTTGCTTCTGTGTTTGTAAAAAGTGATAGGCAATTTTAATCCTTTTTCTGAAAATTGTTTTACCTTTAGTCTCCAGGAGTTTCTCAATATACCCAACTAGTTGGTCCAGCACTGCAGCCAGAACACGTCTTCATTTGCTCTTCAAGATCAGCATAGGCAAGATAAAACTTTAATAATTGACCTTGATTGAGACCTGCCTTAGGATATAAAACTGTAAGCACAGGTCTAAATGGAAATGCAATATTGATCTTTTTCTCCCATTTCAGAATTGAACTAACAGGGACAGAGAGATGCTTCTTTCTGTTTACAGTGTAAAGACTTTTCTGCATATGCGTAATACATACTGAGACTAGGCTGCTGTTGAGTACTTTCTAGATTAATCTGTCTGATTACTGTTCAATGGCCAAACAGTTCTGCCAGTAGCTGCTCCAACCTGCCAAACTGGAGCTATTTGCTAGCATAACCTGTCCGCCACAGTTCAGTCTTTGTTAATGTGAACTGTTCACGCTGTCTTTAGTTGCAGTCCCCAGATCTCAGCAAGGCATTTTTTCTTACAAGAAGGAATTTAAAGAAGGATGCATTCTTTGTGATTTATTGTACATTCACTAGCATGATGGAAAATACAACTGGGAAGGGCCACTTAAAATTATCTGTCCACTTCCGTGGTGCTGAGGTAGGCTTAATTACAGTGTACCATAGTGGACATATGTTTTGATGTCATAGTCATAGAAGTTAAGACAGACATAGAAATCACTGATAAGGGAAAATCTACCATCTTCGTACATACTTTATGACAGTACTTCTCAGGGTAGTTAGAAATGGTTTTCTAACATCTTTCCTTAAAATGCCTTGCTACAATTTAAACCTTTCTATTCAGTAAGGATTTGGAGATTTTTCCATTTTGTAAATCTCTTGCAGCTACTTAGACATATCTGAATACTATTACATTCCTTCTGCACAATTCCTCTTTCCAGGGGAAGCAATTTTACTTTCTTAAATCCTTCTCCTTAAGACAGGTCTTACAAATCTCTTGAAACATTTTTCATGTTCTTTTTTGTGTCCTTCAAACCAGTCCACACCTGCCACATGATGCAGAAGCTGAACTGGGATACTCCAGCCAAGGAGACTTGAAAGGATTGTTTTCTGTATTAATTTCACTACGCAATCTCATTCTTCCACTTTCTGGTCCAATTTGCAAATTTAGTGACTAATCTTTACTCCATCATCAAAGTTTTGAATGAAAGTATCAGATGTATCATGTGGGAGAACCCCTAATCAAATCCTTTCCAATCCCTGCTTCCAGCTTGATAATGAATAATTAATATCTATTCTTGAGGACTAATTGCCAAAAAGCTTTGTATCCACATGTTACTCTAATATAGCACTTATTAATCTGTGAGAATACCCTGTAAAGTTTTTGATACTGTCTTGCTTTAGTAAAAATGTACTTTTCCCCCCTTTCTGCTGCATTTGTAAGGTCTGTTTCCCTGTAACACAGGGAGATTATACTGATTTGACATATTTTTTCCCTGCCCCTCACATCTTTGTCATCTTGTAGGCACTTACACAAACACCTTCTCCCAGAGACACTCTGCAGACTCGTAAAAACAGAACAAAGTAAAAATGTTCTAAGAAAAACTCTACTTGCTCTGCTTCTTTTTTTCACCAATTATTATACAATTCCATATCCTGATCCAGCCCAGTTTCCCACTGGCCTAAGTATTTGGAACTCTCCTATTGGGAATTCTTCTTTAGGGAAATCCTTGGGAACACTGATTGCAGCAGACTGTCACTTACTTTAGTATTTGAAGAAAAACACACAGTCATTCAAATTTTAACCACTGGTTTTCTGAATGAAATGTTAGTCTTTAGCAGTCTTTGACAGGTTTGCAAGGCTGACCTCCACAAAAGATTTTTATAAAATTATTTATGGGTGAAACCTCTAATACAAGCAGATGCAGATGTCCAATGAAACACACTAGATGACTGGTATCCAGTTTCAGCATTTGTCCAAGCAGCAGTAGTATAACAAGAAAGAGTTCTTACTGTGTAAAACCAAAATTTAACAATGGGAGCATTGTAGAACTCATAAATCTTTCTTCCGACGGGGATCAGTCTGTGCTTGCTCTGAACTTCCTCTTCCTCTTTCTTTCTCGAGGACTCTCCATTCCCTCGTCCCAGCATTGCCTAAAAGAAAGGCCATTTTTTATATGCTTCTCTGTGAAAGAAAAATTGAGCAATTAAAAAAAAACCAAAACAAACTCTTCAAATCTCCTCTGATTTCTTGATCTTTAGACAAAAGCAGGTGTATAATCTCTTTGGTCTCACATTTTTTGTTTTTCTTTTTCCCAGGGAAATTGTGTTTTAATACTTGGTAAACCCAAAAAGCAATGCTCTGGCAGCAGCTGTCAGCACCAGTGTGAAACCCTTGACTGGTTCACAAAAATGAGATGTGGAGAAACTGTTTCTCCTTTTTGCTGTATAGACAGCAACACTTTTACCTGACAACAGTTTTATGGGGTGTAGTTCTATACAACAAACAGAAGCAGACAGAAACCAGGTAGGTTGTGGTTTTAAACAAAAGAATTTAATAAGGTCAAGACAAAGAGAGAACAACAGGGAGAAAGATGAGTTGACAGTTGTTGGACTAGAAGCAATGAAGCCACTGACTTTTTTTCACTGGATCTGTCAGAGGCGATGATCCCGTCATTGATGTAGAGGACTGTCCAGTAGAGTTCACTGCAGCACTCAGACTTTGGATTCTACACAATTGTAGTTTCATTCATAATGAAGTTCCAGACTGCTCATACACTGCCTCTGTAGGCTTGATTGTTAGCACTACAATTCCAACTCACTGAAGAGCTGTTCTGAGCTCCATGACTGCATAGTTAAGAAGTCCTCAGTTCTAGGTGCAAACTTAATAGGTGAGGATGACAATATTTTGTTTACCCTTAACTTCATGGCCAGCTGCAGAGAGGTGGAGGAAATAGCTACACGGTCACCGAAGTTGACCCTTAAAAGGTGTTCCCTTGTATTTAGAACATAGCATAAGCTATTCAAATTTCTGAAATAAGTCTTGTGAGGAGTAGGCTGAGTAAATTTTAATTTACTATGCTCTGAGTAAATCTCTGTAGGCAGCACCTACAGATTGCAGCACTCCTGCACATGAAAGCAATAGCAAGAAGTGAGATACAACTGCCCTTGTATAACGTTTTTATACAAGTAAGTAAAAGGATTTTCATATTTGTGTTAACTGCAGCAAACTTTCATCACCCATGACATTATTTCATTTGAACTTGAAAACATTGGAAAAGATTGGAATCACAGAATATCAGGGGCTGATAGTGACCTTGAAAGTTCATCTAGTCAAACCACTCTGACA
>VWZE01024159.1:25425-39912 GCA_013396675.1 Eubucco bourcierii | reverse complement strand
CCTGTTGAGCTTTTCATCAACCCAGACTCCAAGGTCCTTTTCCTCAGGACTGCTCCCCAGCCATTCACCACCCAGCCTGTATTTGTGCTTGGGATTGTGCCTACCCAGGTGCAGGACCTTACACTTGGCCTTGTTGAATATCATGATGTTGGCCTGGGCCCACCTCTCCAGCCTGTCCAGGTCCCTCTGGATGGATCCCTGCCCTCTAGCAAGTCGACTGTGCCACACAGCTTGGTGTCATCTGCAAACTTGCTGAGGGTGCACTGATTCCTGTGTCCATGTCACTGACAATGATGTTAAACAGCACTGGTCCCAGCACTGACCCCTGAGGGATGATTGTCACTGGTTTCCAGGTTGACATTGTGCCATTGATCACCACTCTCTGTGTGTGACCATCCAGCCAATTCCTTATGCAGCGAGATAGTTATTCCTGAGATCTGATTGTTGTAGTAAAGACTGAAGCAAAGAAGGCATTCAGTAACTCTTCCTTCTGTTTTTAGCAGGTCTCCTTCCTTCTCTCCTCTATTTTTTATTCAAAAGAGTGCACCTACATAGAGTTTGGAGGAAGTGATGGTTGAATATTAACCAGCTCTCCTCTCTTGGGACCCTGCCTTCCACAGTTTTGGTCCAGAGGATTCCTTCAAGCAGGTCTTTGAAGAGAACAAATTTGGAAGGCCAGAGCTGCAATCCTACCTACTGCCCTGCTCCTACCTCATAGGATACTAAACTATATCATGTTATGGTTACTGTCTCCAACGCTGCTCCCATCTTCATGTCCTCAGCCAGACCTTCTTTGTTAATACAAGGTCCAGCAGTGCACTTCTCCTCTTTGGCTCCTCCAACATCAGGAAGTAATCACCAATGTACTGCAAGAGTCTTTGGACTGAGTATGCCTAGCTGTGTGGCCTTCACATCAAATATAGTGATTGAAGACACGCATGAGTACTAAGTCTTGCGATCTACAGGTAGTTACTTCCAGCTGTCTGTAGAAGGCCTCATCAACATCCCCTTCTTGGTTTGGTGGTAGTAGGCACCCACATTTTTGCCTGGTTTTGTGCCCATTAATTCTTACTCGTAAGCTTTCAACACCTTCATTTCCCCTCCTTGTACATTCCAGTTACTCTTGCACATAAAGAGCAATGCCACTGCCTTTCTTTGTTGGTCTATCTCTCCTAAAACATATAAGGCATTTTTAGTATATAAGTACTACAAATAAAGTATCCTTAATATAAGTGTGACTAAAAGGAAACTTCACAAGGGCACTTCCCAAACAATCTCTGAGGCATCTTATACTCAGTGGAAAAGAGACCCAACATAACTTATGTCAAACCATTTGACTGAGGCTGGAACAATGCAAAACGTCAATCTAAAATATTATTTTATATTTAAAACATATCAAGTAGGAATATTCTCCCTGACACAGTGCCTGAAAGTGACCAAATATAACTGGCTATGACCATAGAAATATAAGTGAAGGTCTCTTTGTTAGCAAATTGTCTCTCCTTAGCCTTTGAGTGAAAGAGCTGTGTTACTAGTCCTAAAGCATAGAATATATTAGACAGAGAAACAGTAAATCAGTAGTAATGCACCTAAGATACTGTTTCCAGACTTGCTGGATTTGCAGAAACAGTTATTTTATAGAACAGGTTGTAAGTGTCTGAAACTTCACTAGAATGATTCATCCATTTTTAAGGACTTAAGGGCAGTGTTAAGACAAGAAAGAGCAATAAGGCTGTCAGTAAATGGAAAGGGAAGGGAGAGGACATCTAAGACTCATCTAGAAAAGCAGGTTCAGTTCAAATATTACTTTCTTGTACCAGAAGTCAGAAGGTAAAAAGGAAACACACAGTATTGTAGACAAGAAACCAGGAGCTGGGATAACTGCAGAGAGATAGAAATTACTTCCTCCCCAAATTTCTCCCCGTTGCCAAGAAAAAGGCATCCTGAAAAGTGCTTATTTGATTTGAATAGGCACTTCATAAGTGGATCAGAAGCCAGGGAGAGTAAATTGCTGCTGTTCTGGCTTCTGGTCCTTCCCAACGGCCAGGTTCTTGCCTGCAAACGGATCCTGTAGGTGGGTCTTGTGGGCTGCTCCTTCGGCTTGTCTGCATATTGGGTCCTGTAGGCAGATCCTTCTGCCTGCCTGCAGATGGGCTCCTGTGGGCAGCTCCTGCTGTTTGCCTGTGGGAAACAGTCTGGGTTTTTTGGTTTTTGTTTTGTTGTCGGTTTTGTTTGTTTGTTTGTTTTTCAAATTAATCATAAAATTCTCCTTTATGTCTATGCCTGTACCCTGACCTTGACCAAGTGGTGTTGAGTTTTAAGCTTTTCAAAGACACCTCAATCAAATCCAAACCAAAGCAAACCAAACTAAGCTAAGGCAGGTCTGATAGCTCTCATGGTAATTGCCCAAATTAAAAAGCATCAGACAAGACTGAGAACAAAAGACTGGAAGTAGGTGACTGGTATAGTTTTCAGAGCTTTAGCTATTTGATTCTCTTTGTGTTGCAAATTATTCCTTTAAGCTATGTTACTAACACTGACAAGCCCTTCCTTACACAATTCTGCTGAGCTGCAGAAGCTCTTAGTAAGGGCTGAGCTGACTAGCTGCTTGCTAATGACTTCAGTGAATTAAAAACCACAAGTCTATATGTGTGAGAATTCATAAAGAGCTTTGAAAAGCTGATTGCAATTTTCTTGCCCTTTTTACACAATTTATAGCCTTCCGATGAATTTAACATAAAAAATAATAATAAAGGATCTCTGGTTTCTATGGATCTCTGGGCCTTTCCACCCAAAGGAGGACTCAGTAAGATTCTTTTCTGCCAGATACCTAATCATCAGTTATGACCATTTTCAGTTTTGCAATCTCATTAATTTATTTCAGGCACTGTGGCATCAAACTGAACTCAAATGTGAGGATATTACATCACAACATGACGTTTCAGCATCTTTATGGACTGCTACCACATCAAGACACAATGATGCCAATCAGCTTGCCTGGTTTGAGTACCACCTAGGAGAGGGGAGTGTTGAGAGTGGAATCCTATCATCTGCTAAGTTTAGCCATCAGACAGCCTGCAACACCCACGGAGTGGGAATAAACTGACAGCACTGAAGCTGGTGATCTATTGTTGCCACTCACGGTGAGTTCCATGTCCTCCTCCTCTTTTTCTTTCACTGGCTTTTCTGGTTCCTCTGGCTCTTTTTCTTGAAGATGGATCTCATTAGCCTGGGACATGTAAGGCATATCATCTTTGTTCTTGAACTCCAAGCTGAGAATTGAAGGAGGAAGTAGAATTCCTAGAATTACCTAAAGCAATAATAATGATAACAATAATAATCATAGTAAACAATCATGATGGTTACTTAATATCAAAAGGAACAACTCCCTCAGGACATCTAGGAAAGATCAATATGCATGTGGTTTTCTACAATAATAGAGTATTTGTCACTTTTTCTGAGCTACATTGTGAAACAAAGCACGTAACTTGTATTAGCATCGCTGTGAGTTCTAAGGCTAATTGCCTCTTGAATATTTTATCTGCTTGCTCATCAGATGCACATTGTTTCATATCATAATATATTTACAAAATATTAGGTGAGGTCAATGGTAAGTGATATTCAGGGATATTCAGATCTTGAACCTGCAGATTTCTGCATTTCACATGATAGATAATATCAATGTAAATGACACACAGGCTGTATTAATTTCTAGGTCTCAAGTTCCCTGTGCCCATACTTGATGCACACAGGCAGTCAAGGCATAAGTGTGTATGGATCAGAGAAGATACAGGCAAAGCCAACAACAGCAAATGCTGATGTGCTTAGCTATGTGGTCCCCTTGCATCTTGCTTCAGTAATCTAAAGTTTGCTCTTTTCTGCCTTCCTTCTCTTATGAAGTGGCAGTGGAAAAAAAACACTAAAATTACCTTGTGTGGATATATGTAATGAATGATCCTTCTAGTTAAACTAACAGTATAACCAAAGAGGTATTATGACAATACAAAAGGAAGCGACCTGTTTGTGTTCCAAAGCACAGTAGCTTTCCCTGGTTTTACTGCAGTTTCATGTGTGTTGTTGAGACCTTCCAAAGTATCACAATTAGGGGCAGTAAGTGTATGTATGGTACTGTCTCTGAAAAGCTGAGCACCAGGCTGCCTGTACTGTTCCTGAACTCAGCTTGTTGCAGAAGGATGTGCTCAGGGAGAGGGGTTTATGGGCAGACTTGGCTTCCCTGAAAGGCTATTTCTAAGAACAGGCAGGACTAGCAATTGACTCTCCTCTTCCCATTTGGGCTATAAAACCCCCGAGAGATTCTGAAGAATGACATTCAGCCTTCTTGACATTTGCCAGTTTCGTCAGGAGAAAATTGTTTATGGGAAATAATCCATGACTCATGCCTGCACATTCATTTGCCACGGTGCCTCCTGCTCATGTAGGTTCTAGCCTGCTTTAGCTTTAAAGGGGCCCTGCTAATGATAATCAGTCAAATAAAACACAGACTAGAAACTGAGTGAAGGATTCTTGTGAAGCCTTGATGTTATAAGAAGCTAAAAGAAAATAGTCTGTTACCTTCAGTTACTCATTGTGAAAGAAAGGTCTATTTTATATCTTAAGAGATGCATGCTGCAAAGAAGTAAGCAAGCAGTGAGAAATTAATTGCTGCACTGATACCCACATATCCAGGCTGAATGTCTGCAATACTAAGCAGTGAAGAAGGCAACAGTGAATGTCTGCAAAGACAAGCAGTGAACAAGCCAAGAAGTGAACATGGACCTGTGAATTGAGTCAGAAAGATAGATAGTAAAGATGTTTCTGAATGTGAGAATGCTTTCTATCTGTAAGCAGAACAATACTTATGCATAGCTCCTGCAGGAGGAAGATGGTAATGCTATCAGCCACTTATTCTCACTTATCACTGGGTCACTGGTTGAGACCCAGTATAACTATGGATGTACTCATAAGCATTCTCACTGTTACTGAGTATCTTTTCACAAAACAAAGCAGCTGAGCAATTACTACTTTTTGCACATATTAATGCAGGAGAGAGAGCCCCTTCACTGAAAATAATTCTCAGTCATCTGGGAGGAAGAGGCAATTCCTGGTTATGTACCGATTGGTGAATATATTGCTGAAGGTGAAAGATGGTAGCTCATGCATACAAATTCACATCCCAGAGTTCACCTTGCTCTGTTAACAGTTTTGTTAACTGTGGAAGTAAAGCTTAAACAGTTTTGAAAATTGAATTATCCTCTAGATCTTCTAAGGTAGTTCCTTTAGGTCAGTCATCAGGAAGATTGGCAGGGGATCGCAAGAAAATTTGTACTGCTTGCTTTGGCCTGTTCTGGGGAAGGTTGTCAGACCAGCACCTTTCACTAGCAGTTAATTCACTTACACATCCCTTTTCTTTATTTATCTTTAAAAACCTTGGCTAACTCCTCAAGTATCCAGGCAGGGTGACATACAAGCCATCTGGTTCATTTTTTTTTCTGATAGCTCTCTCTGATGCTGGAATGGGCTTTAAGAAAGATGATGAAAAAACTAAGTAGTGCACTGTGATTTTAGGTTTATGATAAGCTCTCTGACGAAAAACTGAACAGAGGAAGAATACATCCTGCTTAATGTCACTACAAATAAGCACCCGAGATACAGATAATGGAGGAATTATTACTAATTTCTTCTGAGCCTTGTCACCATCTATTAGAACACTCTGACTGTTAATTTTACTTTGAAACAGTGCTAACCTTTAGGCCAGAATTTTTGCGCATCCGTAGACGACCCATCCACATGTCTGTGAGTAGCATTTGGCTGCAAGTGTGAGCAATGAAGTCCCTGTGCTTGGCTGCCACTGCGAGCTGCAGGCATGTGGCATTGCTCCAGTTCTTTAACTCGTAGGTCAGCAGTTTCATTGCCAGTTGCTCATCCTGCTTGTATGACTGGTCCAACAGCTCCACCGCCAACTGGCCAAAGTCTCTGCAACAGAGGGACATTTATTCATTCCCATTAGCCCAAGTTGCTGCTGCAGAAAACACCTCCCTGCAACTAACAGCCTCTGCAACGGGGGCATTGCCTTCCATCATGCAAATCGTGATGCTGACTGTACAAATGGAAACCCACATTTTCAAATGTGAGTGGCTAATGATAGGTATATAAATAAGTGCCCTGACTTAGCAGTGATGAGCACCCACACCTACCAGCTGTCTGCTCCCACCTGCCTGCCCACCTCTCTGACATTTTCTAGATGAAATCCTCTGGTTATCTGCATCTTAGAGAATAGCTTCTGTACTATTTGCACTTTGTGAGCAGGTCTCCTGAAAACCAGAGTGTCCAATACCCTTTTAAAAACATTACGCCTCAGACTTTTAACATCAGGAAAGATTACTATGGAATCTAGCATCTTAGATTGCTCACCTGAGCATGAGCTTAATACTTCTGTTCAAATACGATGTTCTTTAGGACTTCAACAATTATTCTGCTTGGCATGAACAAAGGCTTTGAAAAAGGACAAAGAAAGGCTGTGACCTGACTATTGAGGCCTCATGGAGAACATATAGATAATATAGATATTTTATTTTCTTCTCTACACCTTCTCATTTCAGAAATTACAGTGCTAGCAACTCTGCCTGTCAGGCAGACACATTGTTTAAAAGCCACTAAGACTTTCTCTAAAGGGACTGCATTTTCTGTAGAAGTGGGAAAGAAAAGCAAAGCACAGACAAGAAAATTCGAGGCAGCTTCAGCAGATTCTCTCATTTCTATTTATCTATCTATCCAATTATTTATTTATTTAATTCCAGGAAATAGTACATGAAAGAACATTTACCTGGAATTATGGTTCAGTTCTTGGGATATGTCATCCACCATGTCATTTTCTGATGCTTCATGTGCCATGGCTTTGCACAGTTTACAGGCCACCAGTGCTTTAGCCATAGCTTCCTCCCCATGCTGCCAAAAGAAGAGAGCCATCTTCTGACGTTTCATCAGGACAGCCCACACCATCAGTTCATGGAATGGAAAGGGGAAATGATTGATCTCAGGGTCATCCAAATCAATATCAACTTCTTCTTCTCTTTTTTTGGTTGTTTTCCTCCCTCTCCGCAAAGGGACGTCATCCTGTGAGAATTACAGAGAAATATTTTTCACCAGTGAAGGATCTAAATCAATTCACACAATGCATTGGTATCAGTACCTGAGCTGTTAAAGACATTTTCTGTAGGTCAAACTCTTCAACACTTTTTGAACAAAATATCTAATGCAGAAAAATGATGAAAACATTTTTTTTCTGGCACTGTAAGTAAGAAGTTAGTAACCCTGTACTTAAACACAGAGAATAAGGTTTGGACTATTACTGTGAACTCTTCTTTCTACGTAAGAACACAAAGCACAATCACACAACAGTAAAACCATTTTGCAAAAGCCACCATTAAAATAAAGATAAGAGTTCACTCCAAATATAAGACCTCTTGCTATGCATCTGCCTCATTACACTTCCAGAAAGTACATATCCAGGGTCTGCTTATTTTTGTTGTTTGTTTTTTTTTTTTTCAACTTCTATGTTCTCACAAGAGTAGGAATATCCTCTCTTTGTTTCCATTCTGCTTTTGTATCCCATGTTTATCCCTTGTTCTATTGCCTTTAGTTTCTTTTCCATTTTAGTCATTTATCAGTTTAGCTAACCTATTCTGTGCTGAGTTTGTGGACAGCAAAATGAATGCTGTTGTATAAAATAAACAAGCAAGAAAATGTAACTATCTCCTTGAAACGTTAGGGTAGCCAAAAGTCAACAAAACTGATAGAAATTTGGCCTGAGTAAAGATTTACCAGTCTCTGCAACTGCTTTATTTCTCTGACTGTGTTTTAGAGTTACATAGCTAGGTAAATGGAATCCTGCATGGCCTCAAATATTTAGTTTAACCTTATTGAAAAGAAAAATTATTCATAAAAGGGGCAGAGCCTTCTTTTGTCTATCTGCTGATGTTTTATTAAGAAAGTAAGCCAGTTATCTGAATGAAAAGTGCAATTTGTGTGGCACATTTCTCACACAAAACTGGAAAACAGTGACTGGTGTCTTCATTACAGTGAATTTAAACACTATCTTGATAAAGCCTATATTTGTCAAAGAAACTAAAGACACTAGGTTTGATCACAGGCCACCTACCTCCATTCCCAACAGTTTCAGGGCTTTTGGCTGTACAAAAAAGTTAGAAAAATGTTACTTCTTCCAGAAAGGTGAAGAAAAATTACAACAACATGCATATACATACATGCATATATGCTATTTGTGTAGCATGTGATGTAGAACACATAATATAGATTATGTAATACACAATATATAACATGGATAATATATATGTAATGTAGTATAATGCAATACAATGCACACACATACATCAATCAAATAATTACACATACGTATATATTTCATTAAACCTTGACTTTGAACTCTATTTCACTGCAACACACAATGAAAGACATGCACATGGATGCAAGTATGAATTACACCTGTTTTGGGGCTGTTCTACTGAAAAATGGAATAGGAATTATTGTTAAGGTATGAATGTATTTCTCTGGACAACTTAAGTATTTTGGGCATTTCCCTGGTACACTTTTACTGACTGCTGTGGAGCTGTTCCATATGTTGGTCTCATGTCTGGGAAAATACTACTCAAACGCTTTTCTTGATGGAATAACTAAGGAAAGTAATTTTATCCAGAAGCTGCCTTTCCTCCCCAAAGTGAAGAGCCAAAGGGTAGGGAAACAAAACCATTTTAGGTGTTTGACTGTAACCATTTCACAGACCTGTTGCTCTTTACAGTTTCTTAGAACAATCTTCAATGGTGCGTACTGGTTAAATCTCAACTGAGACAAGAAATGAGTATGTAGGGTAGGAAAGGCAAAGAAAGATCTGGAGATCTTACTGGAAGCAGTTGAGATTTTTTTTTCCATGTTGCATTGGGTTGGTAGCATTATGGATGACAATTAACTATCTTTCACATTTAGAAAGGCAATAAACTTCCTTTGGATTCACAGTGTTATCATCTCTCAAACATGAAAACCACAAACATACTGGGTGGTGTTTTTGTCATGAGTCTGCTGACTCTGCTGGAGCCACATCCAGCCAATAAAGTTAATACTGAGTTATGGGTTTCTTTCTCGAGGCCACAATCAAGAAGGTAAGCCACAAGACAGGGAATGTGTCTATCAAAACATGTGTTTTTCAGGCCTAAGTCAACATGGTATTATTTGTTCAGACTTGTAGACTTGCCTTTCAAAAGCCCTAGAGACTCAGTTACAGTTTTTAGAGCCAGAGGAGTTTGTTTCATGCCCTAGTCTCACCAGGGCAGCATAACTCAATCATTTTTTCCCCATTAAACTAATAAAAAAATGTAGTTTGTATCAGAGGCTGTTTGCAGTGGGTTATGGTGAAGTAGGTGCTGTGTACATAAAGGAAATGAATAGTGTATGTGTGTCTGAGTCCCCCAGCCAGGAGCTAAGAAGCTATGGTAATCTCTTCTACCATGTGCAATCAAACAGCTAGCAAATAACTTGCTCCTTACCCTTTTGGGTCCAAATAAATTGTGGTAGAGTGTTCTGAACCGCTTTCGGGTGTAATTGCAGCGATAGGCTCCTCCCATCAGGTACTCTATCACCAAACCAATATCAATCAGACTTATCCGGTAATCAGGAGGTAAATTTCCCTGTAATTAAAATAAGAAGGATGGGGGGGCGGGGGGGAGGGAGAAAAGGTTATTAATGGCAGTGTTAAATATACTTTATAATGTTGTTAGAATAAAGAAAATTAAATAGTTAAAAACAGGAATTTATTATTATGCTGGTTAATTCACCTTAAAATAGATCCAACCGAAACCTGGATATTCTCGCTTGGAAAGAAGACATAAATTAAATAAGAAGGTGAAGAACTTGTTGGAAGTTACAGAAGATACAGTACACAGTATTCATATTCTTCAACTGGAGAAACAAGGAACATGACTGCAGAACAAAAAGCATGAGGATCAGCACACTTGAAAGGTCAGACACAGTTGCTGGACTCTAGTCCTGCAAGATAGCATGATTTCTGGACTGTTTGTCCCCACAATTCTTCTCCTGGTATCTCACAACTCTGTTGGCATATCTATGGACTATCAGATCTGCACTAGCGAGGCATGGTGAAATAACGTCATGAAATTTAATTTGTTCAAATGGGAACAGCTCCTGTGTGTGAACTTCCCATCCTGCAGTGTTCCACTCCTGTGTTCCAGGAAATGAAGAATAGAGGGCAGAAGGAACTATGCTATCTACCCCAGAGAGCTTACATAGTGTATGAGTTATTATTACTGATAGTTGCTAGAAGCAATGAGGGTTAGCATTTGTTCTTCGGGTTATGTACAAAAACCTCACAAATTTTTGCTTAAATTCTATAGCTAGCATGAGGAAATCATCTGTACGTATGAAAGTATGAAAGTTATGATAACCAAAATACCTTTGGCTAGTTTCTTGGGGATTTGTTTTTGTTCAAGAAGAAAACTAGCAGTTTCCCTAGATGGGCCCTCCTTGGACTCCCAACATATTTTACTGAAAGGCCCTCTAAGCACCATAATATTGCTGTCTACTTTCCAGCAGTTACAGGGAGATCGTCTCCCAAAAGGTGGACGGTGTTTGTGGTAAAGGCCATGAGCGGGATCCTGGAAAACATGTTTACATATTTTCTCTTCTGCTTCTTTTGATTTCTTATCCTCCATTAAATAGGATATTTATATATCTATAGAGTGTTAAAGGTAGAAAGAGAGGTAAATTATACTTTTTCAAACTGCAGGCAGTAGTCTTTGAAAAAGAGAACATACTAACTTTTACAGTCAACATTACAGAAGGATCAGAAAATTTTAATTATTAGGATCAAAAATTTTCAGTGCACCGTAACAAAATAATCACAATTTCTACAGTGATATACAGCACAGACTACAGTTCACCTGTAGCTTTTTCTTTTTGTGTGGTCATCAAAAGAATGTCAGTAACGCACATGGAGCAAATTTCATTCCTGCCACATCTTGCTGGAAATATCTGTATGTCTGCTGATAGGTTTATTAGATTCAGAACAGCGAAACACTGATTTGGAGCAGATGGCCACTAGTTCTGCAGATTAGATGATATGGATGCAAAGAGCCCCCTTCCTCTTCATCCAGGAAGAGCAATGCTTATTTCCCTCCCTAAAATATTACACTAAAATATCGAGGAAGAAGAAACGCTTGTGTGCACCATGCTTCACAGTGGGCTACAGTTCAAAGGGATAGGAGATTAAGAAAATTTAGTGGTAAAAGGTGAGCTGCAAACTATCTTTCATTAATTTCTCTTAGTGTATCCTTTTGCACTCTTCTTCCTCTTGGCCAATCTGATGGGGGGTATGAATTGCTATGGTTTGCAGGAATGTGTAATAACTTAGTTTATTTGAACCCAGTCATTTAAAAAGATTTTTTAAAAAGAAAAATAGTATAAATCTAAAAACTGAACCCTACTACTTTTTGTTGTTGTTGTTGTTTGTTTGTTTCCCCAGAAGCAAACAATTGTCTCTCCAGAATATTTAAAGTAATGGCAATTTTACTAGAACAAGGATGAAGGCACTGGGGGAAGTGGGACTTGTAGCTGCACTACAGAGTTGTAGTTCTTCAACAGATTCCTGCTGTCTTAGTGTAAGAAACTAAAATGGAACATTTTGATGTTAAATGGCTTGAGCAATTAATAAAGCACAACAGACATCAGAGTGCTGCATGTATTAGAAAGTGTTAAGTATCTCAATTTCCTCCGATTTCTCAACTTTCATACAGGGATTTAAGTAAAAGAAATTCAACACAGTAACTTCAATTAAAGGTGCATCTCAACCTCTCAGATAACTTACTAGAGAAAACTCAAAAACTCACAGCAGAAATACACACTTTATAGGTGAGCAACCCTAGGAAAGCTAATTGCACCATCCTTGTGAGAGCAGTTATGCAACACAGTTTGCTCTATCAGCAGACGTATTGAACTACCTTAGCAGTGGTGAGACTGTTTGAATATGAAGCACAGTTGTGCAAGTGGGCCGGACCCCCTCCAAGAACAGCAAGAATTTGGATGTGCTAATTCTAGTTAAATCAGGATGGTTAGGAATGATAAAAGACAAGCTTTTATTATTGGGTCCGACAGGTACCCTAGTTAATATTCAACAAACTCTTTAAAGTTGGCACACGTTCTTCAGTCCTGATGCACTATTCTTTTCCTGAAAAAAATACAACTTTAAACTTCAAATGAATATTCAGCAGTTACTGAGCCTCTGATTTTGCATGCTGAGAAAAAAAAAACCAAAAACCCTGTCTAGTTTTTACTTGAAAATACAGACATAAGGTGGATCTTTAAAACCACAGAACTTAAAAAAGTTGTATAATTCCATAGTGAGATTAAGTTATATTGATTCTATGCTTTAAAAAAAAAATAATTTAAAAATTAATAATGAATCTGTTAATTTCTGGTAATCTTCATTGGCTGCTTGAGCCAGGGAAGGATTTATTAAAAAACAACCTGCAGAGGGCAACCATCACAAAAACGACGTCCAGTACTGCGAGTTTCTTCCAGCAGTTTGTACTGTCTAGGAAAAGATGACAACCTTGCACGTCATACTCTGTACCTTTGACAGCAGATGTTAAAAAGGCCATGAGGGAAATTATGCAGGTAGATTTGACTCTGCATGCAGTTAGGGAATTGAGAGGATCAAAAAAGCAGAGTTGTCTCCAAAGCAGAGTCATTAAGAAGTACTTAGTCTTGTTAATAGATGTAGAGTTTAAGCAAACTCTGATCAGTGTAAAATTTTTATGAATGTCTGCAGGCCCTTATGATACACTGGCCAGGCAACCAGTCTTCACAAAGATATTTGAAAATCCAATGAAAAAAATAAATTGTTATCTTACATGTTTGTGTGTTTGGGGAGTGTGTGAATACATGTGTGCCTGCAAGCTGTCACAAAAAGGATGTGGTGATACGATTTCTGGGGTTACAATTCTTTGCTTCACTAACCAGGCAGGGTGGTCTTTCAAACAAATGATTTATACAGCTATGTAATGTAGTAGTAAACTAAAGAACACTTCTATGATTTGTAAGCATCCAATTTCTATCTGAGAATTCACAATGATGCATATGGAAATAATGTTTTATAGCACCCATGTTGTTAAATAGTGCAGTTTTAAAATTGGGATGTATGCATATAAAGCACATAGCATGCATATCCTTTAAGTGTCTTTTGAAGGTAGCATACTAATTTTTTTTTGTTTTGTTTTAATTTATATTTATTTTGTGATACTGTAATTAAATCTGAGAGGTTGGGTATCTGGCATAAAAATGTATATAAACTCAGAAGTCTAGCATCAGCAGTGTAGCCTTGTTTTCATGCACAGTGGGCCATTTAGCTGTCAAATAGTGATGTCCATCAAGAACTTATTTCCAAGGAGGTGTTTTCATTTAAACTGCTGTCAGATCTGCTGACCGATCTACAGCTTAGCTGACTGGTAAAGGAGCTGCTCAGATTGCAGGGCTAAGTCAAGCTGTCACTTCTCTCAGTGAACTGCTCTTGATCCTCATCATGGATAAAATGAGAAATACAGCAGTGGAGGTGCAGTTTTCTGATGGAGGTGCTAGAGTGTTGCACTAAGTTGGTTGTTTTTAAAGCTCTTAACTACATTCTAATACAGGTAACACATTGACTTCAGGTAATGAGAATTACTTGAGACTTTAGATATAGACAGAGTAAATAAAAGTGAATTTATGGAAAAGTGACTGTCACCTAACATTTTGGAATCACTGTAGAACAAATAATATCACAAAATATAGTATAATTTATTTAATGTCAATGTCTATTGGTATACTTACAAGTTCTGATTGTTCTTGCCTATTTGGATGCCCTCCCCTTTTTTTTTTTTTCCAAAAGTGCCTTTAAAAAGACATCTTTTGTTAGGAATACACAAAATGTATGAAGTCACTCAGCATACAAATTGCTATGCCTTCAAAAGAGAACTTAGAAAGGTGATGCTGGGAAAGAGGAGGAGTTGGAAAAGCAATATAATTTAAAGTAAGAAGACAGGTCTTGCTTGTTTTATATACTTACAGGCACATCAATACCTTCATATTTAAAATAATAATAACATTCTGGTAACTGGTGTAGTTCTGGAGCCCTCAGCACAGGAAGGACATGGAAGTGTTGGAGCGGGTCCAGAGGAGGGCCACAAGGATGATCAGAGGGCTGGAGCAGCTCTCCTATGAGGACAGGCTGAGAGAGTTGGGGTTCTTCAGCCTGGAGAAGTGAAGGCTTCAAGGAAAATGGGAAAATGATGGAGTAGATTATCTTGGGGGCAATAACTGCGCACCTGAGGGATGGCCAAGGGCTCAGGTCCAGCCAACATGGATTTAGGAAGGGCAGATCCTGCCTCTCCAATTTCATCTCCTTCTATGATCAGGTGACCCACCTGG
>VWZE01024159.1:308-11613 GCA_013396675.1 Eubucco bourcierii | reverse complement strand
AAAAAAAAAAAAAAAAAAGGGAATTCACAAGCCATATGCTGTTGTGATATCTATGCAATGTAAATTGATAACCAGTTTGGATGCTATTCCCTGGTTTATTGGAGATTGTTTCCAAGAAAGATAGATCTGCTGACAACATAAACCAAATGATTCATGAAAATAAACAAGGAAATAATCACTCATTTTCAGTGCAAGGTTTGGGGTTTGCAGAATATCCCATCCAGAAGAACTGTTGCATTGGCATCTGCCTGACGTGCCTGACTAGCTCTTTGAAGATTTTACACAGCAAGCAGGAAGCAATACCTCATATTTCCCAATCCTTGTCCTTCTGAGCAAATCACTTAGATCAGAGTGGGATTGGTAATTAGCAGGCATGGGCTTGAATACTGCCTCACAAGAACTGCAAAATACTTTTCAGTGAGAATGAGGAAAAGTAAGCCATAATTACTCAACAGTTTGAAACTTTTCTCTGCACTTTGTACCTGTGCTGAAAGGATGAAAGAGATTAATTCCTGAATTTAGGCTTAAGAATTCCAAAATTATGCAAACCCAGTCTACAAATCTACCCACTAGTGAGTCAATAAACAGATAGTTTGTCATTGGGACTTGATGGGAAAAAAACCCAACCCAATACTCTAATGAGCAATATTTATGAAAAGGTAGCATGTCTTTCAGGATGGGCCACAATCATTATACAAAGAATACAGAATCACAGAAACATTCTGGTTGGAAAAGACCCTCAGGATCACCAAGTCCAATTGATAATCCTGCTCTACAAGGTTCAACCTAAACTATATCCCCAAGTACCACATTCAAACAACTTTTAAATACCTCCAGGGCTGAAGACTCAACCACCTCCTTGGGCAAACCATTCTAATGCCTGACCACTCTTTCTGTGAAAAATTTCTTCCAACTGTCCTGTCTAAATCTACCCTGTTGCATTTTGAGGCTATTCCCTCCTGTTCTATTGCTATTACCTGTGAGAAGAGACCTGCATCAACCTCTCCATAATGTCCTTCCAGGCAGTTGTAGAGAGTGTTGAGATCTCCCCTCAGCCTCCTCTTCTTCAATCTNAAGCAGAGTACAAGGGGACAATCACCTCCCTACTCCTGCTGGACACAGCATTTCTAATACAAGCCAGGATGCCATTGGCTTTCTTGGCCACCTCAACACACTGCTTGCTCATATTGAGTTGCTTGCTGATTATAACCCCCAGCTCCCTTTCTGCCAGACAGCTTTCCAAACACACTGCCCTAAGGCTGCAGCCTGGGGTTGTTATGGCCCAGGTGCAGGACCTGGCATTTGGCCTTGTTGAAGGTCATGCCATTAACATGGGCCCATCTATCCAATCTATCCAAGTCAGTCTGTAAAGCCTCCCTACCCTTGTTCAGATCAACACTGCCACCTATCTTACTGATACTTTCTATGTCCTTATCAAGAGCATCAATACTGATGTTAAAGAGAAGTGGTCCCAACACTGAGCCCTGGGTAGCACCTATTGTGACTAGCTTCCAGCTGGATTTAACTCCATTGACCACCACCCTTTAGGCCCTTTTTTCCAACCAGTGCTGGTATTTGCCCTTGTTGAAGGTCATGCCATTAAGATTGGCCCATCTATCCAATCTATCCATGTCACTCTGTAGAGCCTCCCTACCAGCATGATGATTAGCACTGCAAGACATAGTATGGATAAAGGCAACTAGGCTATCTCACCCTTGCATGTTGATTTAAAAGTTGTATTGACTTCCATTTGTTGTGATGACAAATTTCATATTAACAAAAGCGTCCGGTAAATCTAATTTCCATTGATTACCTTCAATAATCAGAAAGTGCTGAGGAGCAGTAAAGATAAGGTGTAACTTTTAGTTTCTCTGGCCCTTGAGGAACACCACTTGAAGTGGCTGCTGCCACTTGTAGATTACCAAATTGAGATTGACAGGCAAGCATTAAAAGAGATGTCAGAACTAGTCACACAGATCTAGGCATTTCTGATTTAATAGAAGTTCACTACAATGTCTTGTACTACTATTATGATGAGGTACAGTAATTTAGTTTTAGTAAGGAGATGACAGGACCAATTAGATGCCTGCAAATGAGTATTCCAGATCAGAGAGTACTACTCATATACCCAGACTGCAGTCATAGTACAGTTACTCATGTAAGTACTTGCAGAGTAACTTTTCAAACAGAAAACAATCGCTCTCAGGACTATGATTTATTTTCTTCAGCTACCAACAAGTAACTTTTCAGATGGTAAAAGAGTCCAGAGATTTATGTTGGGATTCAGACTCTGAAAATATACCTAGAAGAAACTGAACCACAACTTTAACACAACTGGCATCTTTCTAGCAGAGATCTAGAGCAGCAGTTTCAGTGATTAAGAACAAATGTGAAGAGAATGCACTTTACACTGAGCACAATGAAGTAGACAAAAATGAAATCTACAATTAAAATATTTCCTAAAGACAGAAAAGGGTAGTGTGGTGATGGATACAATTCTTGTTGCTTGTTTTTAATTAATTTCTTTATCCTTTCTTCATCTTGATTTACATTGTTTCTGTGTGAAGATGTCCAAAATGCCTTGAGATCTAATTATGAAGATAGCTGCTACCTCAGGGTAGCAACAAAACACTCATGTCACCAGCAGGACAAACAACTGGTATCTTGGTATAAATAAGCAAAAGAAGTGGAGAAACCATTACTACAGAAGCCTAAAGAAATAAAAACTACTGGAGCAAAGGCTGGTAGCTATCAGATTGCAATCGTATTTTTAAAAGTCACCAGTGATTTACACCTCCTGTTCAGACCTTCTGTTTTGAACGTTCAAGTAATATTTTTGAGATGGCAACAATAATTGGTTAAAAGGTAAAATATAATTTTGCTCAATTAGGTGAAAATTACCCAGGTCTTCTCCCTTTTCTGTTCAAATAACTTTTGTGAGTATGCTCAAGAAGAAATTGCAAGGAAGACAGCCCTGGAACAAGCAAGAATAGTTCCCATTACTTGTTAAATCTCTTAATTTTTTGGATATCACCCAAATTCAGGCCTGACACATGGCATTAGTTGGGGGTGGGAGTGGCAATTGCATGATGACAACTGCTGAAGAGCCTTATGAAGTCTAACATTCCCCAATCACCTCTGGAAGTTCATTCACTAATGTTTCTCAGATTACTCTTTAAATCATTTGGCATCTCTTATTATTTGTTTTTAAAATCAGTATGCACTGTATTAGACAGCACAAAGCAGTTCAGACAGCAAAAAAGATGACCATGGTGATTGACACACACAATCTGTGAAAACCGTTTTTGGAGCAATACCATACAAATGTAGCACTAGAATCTACCACCTCTTGTTTAGGAGATTAATCCTTCATCAGGTAAGTGCATGCAATTCAAAGTTTTTAAAATCTCATCTGTTTCTGCATTTCCAAGCATATATTAAATTATCTCATAATGTATTTTGAAGAAAATAAGTCTTTCAGTATCAGGGTTTAAAATAAACTGTAGTAACAGGACATTCATGGTAAGACAATCTTTTAAGACTGTAAGCATAATATGTAATGATTGAGAATGATTTAGTGACCTTTGGAGTTTATAATTAAAACCCTTGTCAGCCCAGTAGCTGATCTTAACTAGCAGTGGGGTTTGGAAGGAGACCTACACTGCTTCCAGACTTTCCTACAGACAACTATAGGTAACACTTTATTTTGACAATAGTGACAGTTTTACCCAGACGGTGATAACCTCCTTCTGGATGTTCTACCAATCACCAAGGCAACCTAGGTCTAAGAAGTTCTTCGGTTGTATTCTTTTGAGTATTAGACTTCTCAATAACCTAGTGGAGAGTCACTACTATGTTTCTTGTGACACATTAGTGACTCTGATTGGAGAATAAAAATTCAGAAAGGAAAACTAATAGCTATTTAAACATTCCAGGAAGAGTTGTATTTGTATAAAGCAGCTAAAACAAAGAGCATACTTCAATTTCACATATAAATTTACCCTCTTGATACGGTAGACATTGTCAATGAATCCAGGTTTCAGCACAGCAGAGACACAGAGTTAATCCATTTGGACCAATACAGACTCACCGTGGAGTGAAACTCCATTACCTTTTAGTAATGCTGTCAGGATAGCTAAATCAATATCCTGGTGTCCTTCTGATCCCATGCGAAATACTGTGATCTGAAAGGTTGGAAGATAATAACATTATTGAAACTAGGGTAAGTTTTTAAAAGAGAAATTTTATCATGGAACTGCAATTTGGATATCAAAACTTCCCAAAAACATTTATACAGGTAACAAGAAACTTATCAGACACAATTAACATAAAACATTTTTTGTGAGAGAAAATTTGCTAAATGTAGAAATTTTATTAATGATCATAGGGGAGAAAAGTGATACTTAAAGGAACTGGAGAGGAAGGAATGTTCTTGTATTAGAGTAACACTAGATTTAATGTACTGAATATACTAATAGGAGTAATTAGATATTATAGACATTGAATAAATATTTTTGACTGAAATTAGAAACCTACTTTATCTCATGGTTTTACATAGTAGAAATTTAGATGAACAATCTAAGAATTTGACTTCTAACAGGTCAGAAATATCAGAGAATAAGAGAGCCACAAAAAAAACCAGGTTGAAAAAGGCCCTTGGGATCATCAAATCCAACCGTTATTCCTACTCTACAAAGTTTACCCATAAACCACACCCCCAAGCACCACATCTAAACGACCTTTAAACACCTCCAGGGCTGAAGACTCAACCACCTCCTTGGGCAAACCATTCTAATGCCTGACCACTCTTTCTGTGAAAAATTTCTTCCAACTGTCCTGTCTAAATCTACCCTGTTGCATTTTGAGGCTATTCCCTCCTGTTCTATTGCTATTACCTGTGAGAAGAGACCTGCATCAACCTCTCCATAATGTCCTTCCAGGCAGTTGTAGAGAGTGTTGAGATCTCCCCTCAGCCTCCTCTTCTTCAATCTAAACAGCCCCATAAGCTGCTCCTCATAACATTTATTCTCTAGGCCGTTCACCAGCTTCATTGCCCTCCTCTGCACTCACTCCAGCAGCAAAACATCCCTCTTCTAAGGAGGTGCCCAAAATGAACATAATGCTCGAGGTGTGGCCTCACCAAAGCAGAGTACAAGGGGACAATCACCTCCCTACTCCTGCTGGACACAGCATTTCTAATACAAGCCAGGATGCCATTGGCTTTCTTGGCCACCTCAACACACTGCTTGCTCATATTGAGTTGCTTGCTGATTATAACCCCCAGCTCCCTTTCTGCCAGACAGCTTTCCAAACACACTGCCCTAAGGCTGCAGCCTGGGGTTGTTATGGCCCAGGTGCAGGACCTGGCATTTGGCCTTGTTGAAGGTCATGCCATTAACATGGGCCCATCTATCCAATCTATCCAAGTCAGTCTGTAAAGCCTCCCTACCCTTGTTCAGATCAACACTGCCACCTATCTTACTGATACTTTCTATGTCCTTATCAAGAGCATCAATACTGATGTTAAAGAGAAGTGGTCCCAACACTGAGCCCTGGGTAGCACCTATTGTGACTAGCTTCCAGCTGGATTTAACTCCATTGACCACCACCCTTTAGGCCCTTTTTTCCAGCCAGTGCTTTATCCATCAGAGCTGTGCTCATAAGTAGCCAGTTTGTCCACAAGAATTCTGTGTGGAACAGTGTCAAAGACCTTCAAAAGTCTAGGTAGACAATATCCACAACATTTCTCTCATCCAATAATTGAGTCATCCTGTCCTAGACAGAGATCAGGTTCATCAGGCGGGATGTGCCTTTTGTAAACCCATGCTGAGTGGGCCTGATCCCCTGGTTGTCTCTATATGGTGTGTAATGGCATTTGAGATGACCTGCACTATGACCTTCCCTGGTACTGAGGTCAGACTAACAAGTCAATGGCTTCCCAAATCCTCCTTTCCTCCCTTCTTGTAGATAGGTGTCACATTTGCTACCCTTCAGTCCTTTGGGACTTCACCAATTAATAAGGACTTCAAGTAAATAATGAAAAGTGGCTTGGCAAGCACATCTGCCAGCTCCTCCAGCATCCTTGGGTGCAGACCATCCAACCTTATAGACTTGTGTGGGTCTAAGTGGCATAGCAGGTCACTGACCACTTCCTCATTTATTGTGATGACCTCAGACATGTGTTGTCAGTGAACTATCACTACAAAATGTAATGAAGTCAAATACATAATTCATAAAGAACAGATATTAATATAGTAAGGTTGTTCTTTTAAGCCAGTTTCACTTTTGGTTACAACTGCACTGAAAAATATAAAAGTGTAAATCCCCTTGCTCCCTTTGTTGCCATGGCAATAGCTGCTCTTGGGCTTCCACTTCTTGTAAAGCAACTCAGATTGAGGAATTTTATTAGTGCCTTTCCTTTGCTAATCAGACGTATGCCAGCATTTTGATCTGAATACCCGTCATCTGTTTTTCTGTTTTCTTTTGCCACTATGGACTGCCTAATTTAATTAAATTTTTTCAAAGTTAGGAATTAGATATTGTGTAAACATTCACAGTCAGCAGCATACTTTGTTCCTCCATTCCTAGATGCCTACTTGTATAGCACCACTGAACTAGCGCAGCAACTGGTGTAGAGGTTAGCAAATATCAGGGCACAAGGAACGCTTAACGTGGTAGGGAGAGGAGATACATATGTGGGTCAAGACTTGGGTAACATTTTAGTGACAAGCTTGTTTGCCAGCAGAAATAGCCCTCTAGAGTGTATCCCAAGAAATCCAATACAGGCCTCCTGTAGCATCTATTCTACCTTCACTTGTCCATAGAGCTTTAGGGGGTTGAAGGGGAGGTAAGAAACTTCGGTAAGAATGGCACTAGCACAATATGTTAGACCCTGAAAAAGCAAAGTGGATGAAGTAACAGGAAACTGGTTTAGCTCAATTAGTCAATAGATCAAGTATAAAATTATTAATATGAGAAAGCATTTATGCTAGAGGTCCCCCACACTTAATGAATGCTTGGTTTGACACTTCAGGTGTTCCTGAGACAAAGCAGAAATACTGCAAATGATGCTTTACTATCTATTTTTCTCTCTCCCCCCGAAATATGCAGATGCTTTTGACAAACTATTTGATGTCTATCCTTATACCGAAGCTTTTAGAACAGAGTAAAATAGATCAGCTCCAGTTGGAAGGAATCTATGATGATTATCTAGTCAAACTGCCTCACCATTCCAGGGCTCACCAAAATTTAAGGTATATTATTAAAAGCATCATCCAAATGCCTCTTAAACACTAGCAGGCTTTGGGCATGAACTACCTCTCTAAGAAGCCTATTCCAGAACTTGATCAACTTTATAAAGAAACGTTTCCTTATATTTTTCTTAATACTTTTCTTTTCTCTTTATCAGTTAAGACAGGAAAGTTTTCCCTGTGGTGAAGGCAGTGTTTGACCTGTAAAACACTCATAATGTGGGTACAAATACAAAATTCTATGTATGTCTTATCTCAAATCACAATAATAATATCAGCTGATGAGACCAGCCCCTCTGATGTACATACTCATGGTGCATATCCCATGCCACAGATGATGAACTGTGCTACAGAGGTTAGCAGATAGGTAGGCAAGTCAGAAGGTGGAAGGAAAAGAAAGCATTTCTCCCTTTCCCAGTGGGCAAGAAGAACTTCTCCCTTCTCATATGGTGCTCCAGCATGTCCTGACAGTAAGTGGGTGTATTCAAGGAGTTGCCACATAAGAGTTTGATCATAACATCCTCAAAATGCTTCACAATTTCCTACAGACTTTTTGTACCAACAGTGCATCTCTGTAGCACTGAAGTGTGACAGCCGGGGAAGCCCATCAGGTTAATGCTGGGAATGTCTTGCTTGCGCTTGGTGGCAGCCTTCTTCTTTAAGGTCAAAGCTGAGGCAGTCTGCACACTGGGCACAGAAAATACTGAACAAGAGTTCAGTGGAAAAAGAAGTATATCTCAAACTAAACACATACTCAGTGAACTTCCAGCCTAATTAAAAGGCATCACATACACTGCAAGTACTGATGAGCTTATCACTGCAGGAAAGCTAAATGAAGCACTTTGCATGCACCGGATCACATATAACCCTGCATTTCCTGCTTCTCTCCCATGTAAGCCTCAGAAAAAATAAATCCACTACAGTAGAATAAATTCGAGATGTATTAAAACCAAACCCATGTACTTTAGTTATCTTACAATAAAAAGGCTATCTTTACATCTTAACTGTACATTATTATTATTTTAAGAGGTCTAGCATAATTCAAATAGTAAAATAAATAAATGAGATAAATAATTGGCCAAAAAACTGAAATAGAAATAGTGCTCAGGCTCATATCAGATTTATTATTATTTTGGGAGTGATGAACTAGAAATTTAGACAGAACCTAGGCAAAATGTTGTGATACTTAATTTCAAAATACTGTGAGTTTAATAGCTCAAAGATTCAGTTGATACTGTTGACTTTTGTCTGTTCTTAGTGTACAAAATCTTATAGGGTGGTAAACAGATATATGCAACCTCTCCTTAAGGTTTAGGTTAACTACAAGTATCCAGAGCTGCTGTCTCTCTGTGATGGATGCAGTTCTCCTAAAGAAGAAAGTTAATCCTATTGAGAACTCAGCACTAAATCCTAAGAAAATGGTTTGGCTGGGGACTGGGCTGCTAAGTCGCTGACATGCATTAACACAGCAGAAAGTCTGAACACGTATCAATCACTTTACACTCTAAATATCTGCAGCCATCAGGGCCCATTGAGCTCTCCCTCCATAGCAGCTGTCTGCACAGCAGTGATCTCCTCAGGTGGGTACAACTATCAAGGTTACCCTGAACACTGAGAGATCCCTTACCTGCTGAGAGATGGCTCACTGACACCAGGTCAATAGTAGTATTTTTTGTACAAATGTACAATTCAAGATACGTATAGTAAGCTTACATGATAATCTTTGTATCTCATGCTAACACCAAGTTAAGTAATTAGTAAAATATTGACCGCAAATCCATCTGTAGTTATTAAGTATCTTACATACATAAATTTACTCATCAGAACTCAATAAATTAACTACTGGCTCACATCTGTTTGAGTGATCTCTGACTCTTCTACAACACTCTACTGTCACAGGTCTTGAAGATGATCTTGGACAACCTGCAGCACCTTACCACACTTACCCATGCATTTTTTTTGGAGAAACCTTTCACAGTTAGTAATCCTTTCTACAGCTACCTGAAAGGCTGGTGCTGATCTGGTGACAGGATAAGAGGAAACAGCTTTAAGTTGTGCCAGGGGAGGCTTAGATTGGATATTATAAAAAAACTTATTTACTGAGAGAGGCACTGGAACAGGCTGCCCATGGAGGTGGTAGAGTCACTATAGCTGGAGGTGTTCAAGAAGCCGGTAAATATGGGGTGTTTCAGGATATGGTTTAGTGGTCATGGTAGTTGTGTTATGGTTGGACTTGATAGTCTTAGAGGACTTAAGGCGTGTTTGGATGTGGCACTTGGTTCCATGATCTAGTCTTGACATCAGTGGTATCGGGTTGGACTTGATGATCTTTGAGGTCTCTTCCAACCTAGGTGATACTGTGATACTTTCCCAGCCTGGGTGATTCTATGATTCTATGATCCTTTAAATTGCTGCCTCCCAACAGCAAAACAACTTTTTATTGATTTGGATTTCATAGCAGATCTCTGTCCTGTCATGGTTTCCCATGGTTTGGGGAAGATGGATTATCTTGTCTTCCCTCAATTGCCCTAAAGCTTGACTAATGCTTTCTATTCATTGACAAAGTGGAGGATTTAAGATAGGGTTGCACTGTAATTAGGCAAGGAGCCAACTTTTTCACGTTGTTGATAAAATTTTAGCTCTGACCTTCAGCATTCTTCAGGTATAACTTGTCCATCTTGTATCTTTGCCAAGTATGTTGGTTGCTGACATTGCTAAATATCAGAGGAAATTTAGTATAGTGACATTTGCTTTTAAAACACTAGAGGAAAACATTTCATCACTAATGGTTCTGCAGAATGAATTTTGGAAGATAAAGATTAAAGTGGCCACGTGATGACCGCTGAACCATTTATATCATCACTCTGACTTGACCTGGCAAAGCTGGATCATTATCAAACCAGGTAGCAGTAACTTTTGTTCTCCTTCAGTAACAGTGGGACTAGAGGAATATCACTGCTATGTGTTCAGTCCTAGATTAGCAGCCTGTGAGGAACTCTCTGCGTCTTGAGCAGACCTACCCAATGCAGCTTTATGTCAGGCTGCTGTCATGCTCAAATAATTCATTAAGGAAGGGGGCTTCATATTCACGCTGCCTTTTCTCACAGTTTCTATTGCAAATGCATTTCCTAAATAGTTTTGCCTCTGTTTTTTCAAATTATTTTTTTCCTCAAACATTTTTTCCATTGGGTTTTCACGCACACACACACACACACACACATTTAAATGGTTTTTTTATTTTTTTATCCATTGGTTTCGTAAAATACTGAGAGGCAGAAAAACTTACATGTTATCGTTGGTTGAGATCCTAGTGCCTTGTGATAAAGACACCTTTCGAGAAAGAAAGGATGAATTCTGTTTCTGCCTTTCTGTATATTATAAATACAGTTATGAGAAGAACAATTGTTCCTAAAAGACTGGTTTACTTCTTTACTTATACAGCATGTGCAGTTTTTCCTGCATCTTTTAATTTCTGTAGTCAGAGGCATGAGGAAATAGGGACACATCCTAAAGTATTTATGCAGACTTTACACTCAGAAATGTTCAGTATCTCTAGGTTTCAAAGAACTGTCTTGGAGGCCTGTTCTTTTAGTGATTTCTTTCCCGCTAATTAAAAGGTAAGAATTGTGCTTGCAATATATTCATCTATTTTCAACAGTCATTCCTGTGTCAGACATCTTGTCAGTTGACATTTACAGTAACTCTGCTGTGCAAATCACTGCAGAGAACTGAGAAACAAAACTTAGGTGCAGTTAAAATAGGACACTGTCTAGAGCCCTGTTAGAATGGGCTATAGATGGTATAGCACAATGTATATAAAACTGCCAGAGGAAAATATCAGTAGACTCTGCTCCCTGCTACCTCTTGCTGGATGAATGTCTACCACTGAGATGTAAAAATAACAGTAAATTACTCAGAAATCTGACCATTGATAAAATAAAAACAAAGGCTTTCTTTTTTAAATCACAGAATCAAAGAACTTTAGAGGTTGGAAGGGACCTCCACAGAATAAGTCCAACCTCCCTGCCAAGGCAGGATCCCCTACGGTAGTTCAT